>JACTAT010000015.1:178471-214155 GCA_014526335.1 Chrysaora quinquecirrha
CATAAATCAGCCTGCCAACCAGTGAGCAAACTCGTTCATAACTAAAACATTTTGGGTACCTCATACAAGAAACAAACCATGCATTATCAAACACAAGAGATATTTGAATGGGCATTGAGATTTTGCACCTAGGCTAAGTTTTATATCCTTTATACAATTTTAGCATCAAATGCTCCAAATCTTGGAATTTTGTTAGAGGTGTTTTTTTGCCCATAAAACTTGATTATAAAACAAATAATAGAGCAGAGCAGCATATGAAAAAAGACAATTGATCTCTCACCATTCTTTTGTTACAATAACTTTTGCTCCACACTTCTCACTTGAATAACGATTGCATGGAACTATGACAAAACCAGCTTTGGGTGCAAATATTCTGACATATCTTAGAACCTGTAAAAAATTATTTCATTACAAGTTGTTAAGGACTATCATTCACGCTGCTAATATCAGACTTCGAAATGCAAATGGTAGTCAATGAAGTCTTACTTGGTATTTTGTTTACTTAATAAAACATCAAAGCTTTAGCAGGCACCCCTTCCAAAATAAACATCTCAGCAACAAAAAGAGGGTTAGTGAGGCACAGGGCACAAAACCCCAAAGGGGAGCATTGGGCACATAACCCCTATGAGTGGTCAGTTGAAAATTTTTATTTAAGATCAGTCTTAAAAGTATAGAGCTTTTGCCTGGATCTCCATTAAGTGACATGAAGCTTCAAAATGACAGGTGCAGGTATTACGGAAAACTGCATCAAAGCACTTGCACTTGACTTTCCGATAAACAGGGATGTGCTGCCAGAAAAGTGCTTAAGTCACCCTGTCCTGAAGTTTCTAAAATGATTCCCTGTACAGGACTTTTTTTCAAATAATGATTCGGAAAACTAATGGAAAAGGTTTCTGATGATGCTAGAATGAACCCTGCTTTGTCTTGAAAGGGAATTTCATCAAACCAGACAGCAGAGTGTGGCCAGACTGCATTTTTTGTTGTGCGTGGAGAATACATTCCCCGTGCAATTTCATTCAAAACAATAGGGCCTATTGTTTTCCTATTGTTCTCATTTGTGCAGTCCTCTGTGCAAAAAACAAAGAATGCAGTCTGGGAGTGTGGCACTAGCACACCCAAAATTAACAATAGAACAATAGGATAGAACAATAGAAAATAGCACTTGCACACCCGAGATCTTGTTGAAAACCACCATACTCTGCAAACTGGTCATCAGAAATGCAAATTTGGCTAGGCCTATTCATATTATCTGAATTACACAACATCAATCTGTTGCAGAGGCAAACCAAGAAAAGCAAGACCCTGTCACCCAGTCAGCAGAAGAAAAGTGATACCTGGTCCTGGAGTTGAAAATCTGAAAACGATACCCTGTTCCGCAGCACATCCCTGTATGTCAAAACATATGAGAATCTCCCCAGGAAGCACTTGATGGTCATTATTCTTTGCAAGGTGTTTTAAGACTAATATTTAAAAGATCAAGATTTTTAATAATTAATTACTTTTGTCCATTTTTAATTTTTAAAAGTAGCTAGCAGGTTGTGGCAGCAATATTTTGATTTTTTTGGAATTGTTTTTATTTCTCTCACAAAAATATTCAGGCGAGGCAGCAAAATATTTCCCTGTTGCGTTTGCGTTCCGGAAACGAAAATTCAAATAATAAACGAAATCTGATTGGTTGGTAGACAATACAAAACAAAAACAATGAACAATCAAATTTAGGCCGTTTCTTACGTGTTCACGAAGAAAGTTACAGTAGCTGGCATCTTTGCTTGCTTTGTAACGCAACCACACATCCCCAACATTGCAAAAAATACGATCCAATGTTGCATCTTCATCACCATGCTTTCTGTAACTTGCAAGTATGTTAAAGATCTCCTCAAATTCAGCTTTTTTGGTCGTCGGTGACAATTTCATTTTGTGTGTTGTGAAACCCAACATCGTATCAAGCAAGATGGCGCTTGCAAAATCGTCGACATCCGCCAGCTGTTTTGCAAAACATTCGGGTTGTGGGCTTGATTTTCGTATTTCATTTTCAGCAACCATAACTTTAAACTTTTTGCTATCTCCTACATCTAATGAAGGGTATATTCTGATGGAAATTTTTAACATTTATCGCGACTTTCAACGCCCAAGTTGGAAATATTTCAAATCTTCAATCGCCGACGGTTATGAAATTTGGATACAGCTGGGTGATTATCACGTGATCAATTAATTCCACGTGTCTCGCAGAAATCCGTGCACGCGAAAAAACGCGTGGCATATGAATCAAACATTGTCAAAGTCAACAATTTCAATTTCAAACATTGTTTGTCAAACATTTGACACTTGCCTATCAAGCAAAGCGTTTGATCTTTTGGTCAACCATCAGACATCTCTTCTCAAATATTTTGGCTTCCAATAAACAAAAATGTTCTTTAACTATTTAAAAAAACTCTACAACAAAGTTAGCTTGTTTTGGCTTGCCAATCAATGTTTTGTGACGTGGCAAAACGGTCAAACATTGATTGAAAAGCAAATCTAAATGTTTCACCAACAATGTTTGATCGAGGCCAAACTGAAATTCAAATCAAACTGGCAAAACGATCAAACATTGTTGAACATTTGAAGCTTGTTTTTCGAGCAAAATGTTTGCAACAAATTGTTTGGCCACGTCGCAAAACATTGCTCGTCAATCATTCTTCATTTGTTATTTTCGAAAACACTGCTTAGCGATTCTGCTTATCAAACAGTGTTTTACTTTACGCGTAGCCAAATGGGCAAACATTGCTTATAAAGAAAACATCAAATGTTTGATCAACAATGTTTGATCGTTTTGCCAGGATCTGTAAACTCTCATCTCTTCTACAAACACGCTTCCTTATCATGAAATACTCGATGAACTGTTTCTCTCTCGCTTATTCTTTTTCTTTAGGCAATCAATACTTTAAACCTGTTTTTGATTTCTAATTATCATGTTTAAAACTCAAAATATTCCTTCCAAGTTAATTTGTTTGTTTTAATATTGTTTTCATATAATTTCAGAAGTCAAAAGCCTTTCAGACTCGAAATTCGCATCCTCTTTATTCATATAAATGCAGAACAGACAAAAAATAAAATTCTCGAGTATAAACTTTCCGAATTTCATCCATGCTTAACTTTCAACTTAATTTATAATTCTGCATACCAACTTTACAATTCACTTGGAATATATACAGTCAACATATCATAGAAACAAATTTCTGAATCATTGAACGACATAGCAAATAGTTATATACATCGAATTATATATTCAAGATAAAGAACTTCAAAGAAGGAAACATGGTACACGATATAAAACATTTTTCGAGCTAAACTTGAAATATTGAGAGTAGCCATTTCGTTTTTGCTAGCCATGCTCTAGACTTATTACCTTCCTCCCACTCTTTCGGAAACAGCTTCTAACAACTACAACAACATACAGCTGTTTCCTCAGAGTGGAGCAGGGTGGTGGAGTGGGGTGGTGGAGTGTGAGGGAGCGTAGACTACGATGAATGTAATAAGTCTAACCATGCTCTTCGATGGATAGAAGGGCCTCGAAATTTACTTTTTACACAACTGACAACTTCAGTTTTAAAATTTTTCAGGGAGAACGTGTCCCACATTCTTAATATACAACATGCAAATCAGTGAATAATTCCTTTTTAACATTACAATACTTTGTTATATAATACATATAGCTACCTTATCTGACTTAAAGTTTAATACAACCCCAGGTACACATTGTTTAATACGTAACTGGACAAAAAACAACTAGGGCCGGGATCAAAATATATCAAGCGACTTAATGGCCCAGCGAGGAGTATTTTGAGGGCTAGCCCTAAGTCAAGTTGCTTATCAAACAAAAGAGTTTAATTCTACTTAACAATAATCTAAACACTCTGCACATGCGAGTCTTTTTTCCAGCTTACTTCTACAAGTCTAAAAGCACCAAGCACAAGTGCAACTTGACTAAAAAGTTCTCTTGATAGGATTAAAATTGGTTCTAAAAGCTTACGGATTCCATGCATGACGTTCCAAATCAGGACAAAAAACGGCTGAATAATACTATTGAAGAGAGCACTGAAAACAGGTTTAGTTAGAAAGTCTCCAAAAGCTGTTAAAGTACCACCGATAAGTTTCCTGCCTAATTGTCTCAATAAGAACCGAATCGATTCAACGGTGAATATGATAACGAAGTCTATGATGATCTGAAGTGCACCGAAGAATTCTTGAATGCCTCGTCGACTAAGTGTTTCAACCCTAAAACAAATTAAAGTTTGTGTATTAGGAATTGACTTAACTATCCTACGTTTGTCCTAAAACATACGAACTTTGCTTCTCAAACAAAATGTTTACCGTTTGGCCACGTCGCAAAACATTGCTCGTCAAACATTTTTCGCTTGTGAAAAGCCGAAAATGCTTGTCAATTTTATTTTCAAAAACATTGCTAAGCAGTCCTACATCTCACACAATGTTTCACGATGAGGCAAAACGGTCAAACATTGCTTGTACGGCAAATCTCAACTGTTTGGTGAAAATATTCGATCGTTTGGCCTAAATGTTTGCTTAGTAATTTTTGGATAGAACTGACGAGCAATGTTTGTGCAAAGAGGCCAAACAATCAAATATTTTGTCAGCAAATTTCAAATGCTAGACTGTTTATATATATAAGCTGGACCAGGCCCTATGGCGTCTCTTTGTTTGGGGGCAAACCTTTTCTAAGTTGAAAGTTGTAAAGAAATCTGGGCCACTATCTCTTTTTTGCCAAACATCAGAAATTTCTCACAATAAACCCTGCATGGTTCCAAAAGACGAGACGGATAGGTACTTAACGAAACAAATGGTTAACATTCAGTCTCATTAAAGTAGATATAATAATGCATGCTAAGCCAGGCTTATGCCGACTTTTCTCTATATCATTGGTCGATTAAGCCTTGCTTTATCCTATTTAATAACTAGCAATTGAGTTAATATTATAAAAAAAGCATCTTACTTATCGGCAATAACCGGCATTCTGGCTTGATTCTGAATATAAATACTGTGGTAATTTCGCACTGCATTTTCGTATTCATACCTAAAATTAAAATGGACGTATTGTTAATACAATAGATGTAGCTAGTCAGGTCCGGACGGTCTGGATATTCAAAGCCGATTGAAGTTTCAAGTGCATTTCGTCTGTATCTCGACGCACTCCTCGATATTCAGGGTGAAACGATCTATCAACCACGTCAACTTAGTGAAAAAGTACAAGAAAAATAAGAATTAGATTTGATTCCATATAGCTTTCTGATGAGCAAATAACGCTTAACCACATAAGTGTTATGAAAATAGCAAGGAAAAGCATCGAAAATGTGCATTTTGATTTAAGTTGTGGCAAGAAAATAAAGTCAAAAAAACACGAAGAAAGGTCAGGCAAGTTAAATTATGGAAAAGTATAATGGCGATCAAGAAGTAGCAGGTCTATTCCATAGATATCGTCTGATATAATATAGTCTTTACTTGCATCTTAGTATAGGGCTCAGATCCCCAAACTTTGTGTTGAATCACACCACTTGTCACCGTAAAAGGAATTCACCGTTTTCGCTCACCGTGAAAGGAATCAAAACTGAAAAGGTCCTTAGGGATTCTAGCTTTAGTAGTAAGAGTTCTTTAAATTTTTCGGCGTTCTACATGTAGGTTGAAATGAAATGGTGTTATAAGGTGAAATGGTGTTATAATATCAGTCGCTAGAATCTCGGTAGTAGATAAACTAATTGAGATCTTGACCCTGGCTGTCACGCTACCATGGCTTGGCTCGAATCTGACGGCATTGAGATCCTGACACCACCAGTCAGCTAGATTACACCATGACGCTACAGCACCTTCATAAGGTTCTTCATGAAAAGAGCGTGTATATCAAGAAATATGACAGTGTATGAAGGAACGGACTCGAGAGTTCTTCAACAAAGACATGACCAATTTGACAATAAAAATGAATTAAAGAGATATCGGAATAATGAATATGTTTTACCTCTCTTCTAGCATAATTTTATCGGAAGATTTCAAAACAACTTCGCGAGATGGAGCCATATTGATATTTTTAACCTCTGGGTGGTGCTCAGACCACGTGACATCTCCCTCTGTATCTCCCGAATCGTAAAAACCATCAGCATTCTGGTTTGAAATGACTGACTCTTTTTTGATTTTGGAATTTTTCGTCGTCTTTTTTCCAGCTTTAGGAGTTCGATAATCAGTGGTTGTTTGCCTAAGCTTGGTTTCATCGTTCAACGACTTTCCCTGAGGTTTTCTGTCCAATGTCTCTGGCGCAGGAGATCTTGTAACGTACTCTTGATGGGCCTTTTTCGTAATCTGGCTCTTGGGAGGTGGGTCATTTTTCCGAGGTGACATATCTGAAGCTAGAAAACAAAAAAATGTTTAACAAAAATAGATACGTAGGTCGCAGGTCCCAGAAATTAGAAGATAGGATTAAAAAGCATGTCCTTACTTATTATTCGTCAATAAAATTTTCGATATGGCTCAAGTATTGGTGTTATTCTGTCCTAACTGAAAAAATAGCCGTAAGGGGATTGAAAAATGATCCGAGATAGCAAATGCTCGAGCGGGACAGAGAACAAATTAGTGGCCTTTTCTTTCAACCATATATCAGATAATGTCGCAATTATAATCTAACAGCTCGTGGTTGAAGGAGAAATAAAGAACATAAGATAGTATTAAGCGCTGGCCTGACAATCAACATTGTTCGTCAAACATCTGAAACGTTCTTGTTACACAAAATGTTTTACAGTTTGGTAGCTTGGCCACGCCAATTGCAGCAAGCAGTAAATGTTTTGGAGTCTTCGAAAACACTGCTAAGCGATTCTTTGTGTCAAGCAATGTTTAGCAACCTGATCAAACGGTAAAGCAATGTTTGGCAACGTAAACAATCGGTCAAGCTTGTGTCGACCTACAATACGACGATACGATAGATCTAATGCCAGCTAGTTGTAACTGCTTATGTTGACATGTCAACAACTAGTCAGAGCAGTTGGTCACTAGCAAGAGTGCTCCGGTCGACTGTGACTGACGGGAATCAGTTGTCAATGAATTGTAGAAGTAAAACATGCCCAATTTATGGAACTGTGCACCAACTAGTTGCCGTCAAAAAAGAACTAACAGCCAACTAGTTGCCGTGCGCTTATGTCTTGACAGGTCAGTTGATCGTCCATTAAAGCAGTCGGCAGCCAGTTCTAACTCTGGGCAATTTCGAAATAAGCCTGACTTAACTAGACGGTCTAGTATTACTTGTAAAGCAAATCTAAAATGTGATCACCAACGCTCTTGTTGTGTAGCCAGTGATAATTCAGTGAATAATGTTTGCTGGAAGTCAGAAATGATACCAGAAATGATACCTTCAAATTCTGTGTATGGCAAATTCTCATTAGAATCTTTTAGTTGAGATGTCTTTCTGTCTGTGTTTGCTTGAAACATGTTATATTGGCTTGTATTCTCTTTCATTTCAATCTCATGGAAATCTCTTTGTTCAAGTGAGGCTGGCGTATTCTTTCGCGAGGGCATGGCATCTTCTCTTTCCAAAGTTATTTCTCCTCTGTCTTTAAATGTCGTTATTCCTTGATTTTGAAGCCTCTCTAAACAACATAATAAGAATAAATTCAATATTTAATACTGTGTTACTTCAATGCTTTTAAGTTGAACTTTGTAATACATGCCTGCTCTTTTAAAAGCTGCATTAATACGGTAAACAGCCATCTGTTAGAACAGGGTGTTTAGTGGGACAATTATTTGAATCAGAAAGGCCCAAAAGACACTTAAGATTTGAGCAGCACAAAATTTCGAAATTGTACGAAACTGTGGAATAATTTTTGATCTTTTTTCCACTGTTTCTCAAAAGACTGGGTGTTAACACCATTAACGCCTGTTTACAAGGTGTGCAAAGTTAATATACTGTGCTTAATTAACTATTAACATTAATACAGCACGCATACTAGTGCATGACATAAAAGGACAAAGTACTATATTCCTGCCACAATGCCACACAACTTCAAAATGAACACTGAAGCATTAAGAAGATGATGATGATTAATTATTACCTCTGCTGCTCATATTTCTATATTGTTCAGCAACCCTTGGTGGATTTCTGAATTCATTACTGGCTTTGTGAAGAGGTACCTTATTAATAACAGGTGACATGGGTTTCTTCTCTACAGAGGGTGGTCTTGGGGTATGCTTCTGATGCCGTGATGAGTCTGCTGCCATGCTGACTGATACATCTCCTAGATCAGGGCCTTCCCCAGTAATGCTATCCCAATCTGATTCACTGTCCTGAAAATCAAGATTATTCACTCCAATTATTCATGAATTACAAGTCAAATCTGCTGCACTACCTCTCATAAAGCAGCTGCAGTCAAGGTTGTTGCACCTTGAGAGGACTCCCATACTCAATATATCTACCATTTTCCAGAAAATGTCATGCCGACCCAGACCTCTTTGAAAAGATGCATTTTATGAAATACTTTTAAGATGGATGCTGCCTTATATAATGCATTTTAAGTAAATTATTTTCGGTGCACAATTTTGGCCGAAACAATAGAAAACAATAACCCATATTGTTTGGAAAACAGTGACCTTCAGTATGCAGTGCGCTAAGATTCCAGTCTTGACCTCAAAATTGCAAACATTTCCGTGATTGCCCCAAAGGTCTATCATATGCACCCCCTCATCCTGCTGACCCTGTCTCCCACTTTCTAAAATCAATTTAAGCAAGTAGGGTGAGGGCAAAGCAAGCAAAGGAATTTATGCATAACAAGTTCAAGTCATACCTCCTATACAAGTAGCTACTTGTACACAAATCGCTTTGCTTGACGAGTTGTATGCTTACCATTTACTTTTATAGGAGAAAACTGATGTACAACTCTGGTCTTTGTATGTGTCTATCTGGTTCTTTTGCCAAGGGTCGCGTGTTGTGATGTGGTGATTGATTTTTGGCTAGGCCCTCGCCCTCCTGACAATCCGGACAACCAACTTTGTTTTCCTTTCCAGCTGCAAAACTTTACAAAATTCTTGCTATGAGTTGCAGCATTAGCAAATATAATGTTCAGCTATAAAAACTCACTTCATGAGCGATTTAACAATAACTAAAACAGTTAATAAATGGATAAATAAAGCAAGTTCTCCTCATCTGCAATTCTTGTGCCAAGGCAACAAAGGCAATGACACATGCGCAGCGCAATGCTCACAGTGTGAAATTTGAAATATGCGCATCTTCGCATTCCTCCCATCTTCTACATGAAATAATTTTGCCGTTTTGATTGGTTTATTATATATCGCTCGAATGGTTCTTTGACTTCAAATTAATCGTCTTTAATGTTTCTCAAGAAAATGGGCTGTCAGTGTACCAACCCGTTTGCTTGAGCAGAAATTTACGTTTACGGTCGGTGATTCCGATTTGCAAAGCAAACTACGGCCACAGAACACGCAGTGTGACCCCAATCACCAACCGTAAGTAAGACCCTAACAAATAAAACAACTTCTCCCCACCCTAAAAAACCTAAATAAAATTGGCAGGAATAAAGTCATGACTTCATAAAATCGAACTCAAAAACCAATAAGTGGAAGGGACAGAGAGCAGCTAACCTCACCGGCAGTTAGCAGCCCCTTCAAAAGAAAACAATAGCCAAAGAGGGCAGTGAGCATAAGGCTACGCCTGCCTAAAAAGGTGGCAGCACCGGCGATTTCACATTGATGTATCACACAACATCGTTTATTAATTTTGCATTGATGTATCACACAACATCATTTAATCACTGTAGCATTGATGTATCACACAACATCATTTAATCACTTTAGCATTGATGTATCACACAACATCATTTAATCACTTTAGCATTGATGTATCACACAACATCATTTAATCACTTTAGCAATGATGTATCACACAACATCATTTAATCACTTTAGCATTGATGTATCACACAACATCATTGGATCACTTTGGCATTGATGTATCACACAACATCATTGGATCACTTTAGCATTGATGTATCACACAACATCATTTAATCACTTTAGCATTGATGTATCATACAACATCATTGGATCACTTTAGCATTGATGTATCACACAACATCATTGGATCACTTTAGCATTGATGTATCACACAACATCATTTAATCACTTTAGCATTGATGTATCACACAACATCATTTAATCACTTTAGCATTGATGTATCACACAACATCATTGGATCACTTTGGCATTGATGTATCACACAACATCATTTAATCACTTTAGCATTGATGTATCACACAACATCATTTAATCACTTTAGCATTGATGTATCACACAGCATCATTTAATCACTTAAGCCTTGATGTATCACACAACATAATTTAATCTAATCATTTAAGCATCAATGTATCACACATCAGTTAAGCATTGATGCATCACACAACATCATTGATCATTTATTCATTTTAACACTGCGCCTGCACATTCTCATAAGCGCAGGTTGCTGCCGCATTGGGCTTCACGTGTTAGGGGAGTTATCTCGATATTAGAATTTAAACGACACCAAGGAAAATTCAGAAAAATACCGACAATAAAAATAAGCCACAAATCTAGCAACTTAGAATCAACATAACACAACATTAGATTAGCAAAACGAACAAATGGGAGTAATAAAGAAACAATGTACTTATCGAAAACAAATTGGTATAAATCCATGCTCATGCTGTTAAAAGCCTATCAAATCGAAAGGAACGCCTACGAGTGAATCCAATTAGCCAACCTACTTATTTTCAATTAAACCCTACAATTCGGTAGATACAATCATAGGAATCTAAGAAATCGAATTTCAAAACCGTTCATTTTTAATACCGAAATGGGAAAAGAAAAAACATTAGTTCAAGTTATTTTGAGAAATAGCTGTCAAATGCCCTTCTAATTCCTTAAATGCTGAATAAAGGCATCTTTTGAATATGCCCTTTTAGTCTTTAAAATTTTGCTTGTTTTTGCGACATAGATGGTAAAAGTATTGTAATTGAAACGAAAGGCCAGGACAATCTAACAAACTTTCAATGACATGTTACAGTAAATAAATACACTAGCGAAAAGAATTCATTGAACTCAAAGCTTTCGAAGCTGAAAATAATTGTCTCTGAGGAAGTTTAATATAGACTTTATAGGCATCACTCGTCCAACGCCCCATGGCTTGAATCAAATAGTCTGGAAAGCCCAGAGAGGCTGCAGTTGTAGCAGCACCAACTCTAAAACTATGCAGAGTAAAGGTCTTTGGCAAGCCAACTTGGGTTAAAACCTTTTGCAAACGATTATTCAGTTTCGTTTTTGAAAGATACGATCCATTGGAGAAAACAAACAAGGGTCCAGCTGAATTACCCCGAACTTGCAAATAAGACATAAGAGCAGACACTGGGCATAAAAAACTTTCAGATCGTGCGATAACAACTGAACAACCACATCCAAACTGATCAGTTTTTGAATATTTCAGCTTTAGAAAAACTTGGTCTGGTACAGGCTTCTTATCAATTGTTACATCGCTTACAGTTAAATGTCTACTCGCATCGAAACCATCAGGGGGAACAGTAAATTCAGCGGCTCTGAGAAAACCAAAAAATGCCGTGCAGCACGCTGCCCAAAACATAACGTCATCGTAACGCGTAAAATCAAGCTGAAGTTTAATTGTTTGTAAAACCAATAAAGTAATAGGCATTTTTCGCCGTGTAGAAACAGGTTTGATCCTTCGTAAACCGCGGGTTGCTAAAGATAAACGAAGACAACCAATAAGCGGGTCAGTATGGCCATTTTGTAACTGAAGTGCCCTCACTGCAGACAAATATACGCGAACTGTTGAAGCCGTGCAAGTTTTACTTAGACTGGCAATGAAACGAAGCAAGATTAACTCGGAAACTGGAAATGGTGAACCATTAATGTTTAAAAATCCATTGTCACTACAAAAGTTTATAAATTGTCTCTGCGCGGAGGCATAAGTTTTCTGAGTGGTCTGAGCTAAAGCATTTTTCATCAAATGCTGCCAGTCATTGTCCAAGGAGGCGAAATTAGCTTCATCAGAAACGTTTCTGGCACCGTCAGAGGAACTGAAGCCGCATTTGGGGCAACGTTGAAAAAACTCTGAAAATCAAAACGAGATAGAGCGTCAGCTCGAACATTTTTTGCACCTGGAATATGGATTGCAGTGAAGGTGAAATTACACGTAATCGCTAGAATTGACAATTCCCGGAGTAAAAAGGCCAGGTGACGGTCCCTGCAAGTTCCATTTTGTAAACAAAGAACCACTGCCATGTTATCGCAACGGAAAGCCACACGCTTACGTTCCCATGACGCCCCCCAAATGTTTGCAGCCAAAACAATCGGAATTAATTCTTTAATTGCAATGTTTAACGCATCAGCACACGCAGGCCAACGATTTGCAAACCACTGATTTCCAAATATAGCCGCATAACCTACGCTCCCTGCAGCATCAGATGAAATGTTTATATCTGGGGCCTTTTCCCAAGTACGGTACAAAAATAAACTACGTCCATTCCATTGAGATAAAAGGGAATTCCACCAGGAAATATCATCCCGTTCCCACGACGAAAGATACACGTTGTGATGCAATTCTTTTACAGAAGATGCTCGGTCAATCAATCTCCGCAAAAATGGGCGTGCCAAAACAATAGCCTGGCAGCAATGCTGCAAACTGCCGAGTAGTGACAGGAATTGTCGCTTAGGACCAAATCTACGACTAGACCAAAACTCAAGATGCTGCTTTATTTTTTCAATTTTTTCCCTTGGTAACCGCATTTCTAATTTTTCGGTATCCAACACAAAACCCAAAAAGGTTAATGTTGTGGAGGGACCCTCTGTTTTTTCTTCAGCTAATGGAACGCCCAAGCGCTGGCAAATGTCAAAGGAAGTATTCAGTAACTTCTGGCACTCGTCAGAACCCGGTTTTCCAATAATAAGAAAATCATCTAAATAATGTTGCACCACAGCCTCGTTTCGACGAGATTCAAAAATTGATTGAAGGACATCTGCAAATCTTGTAAAAATTTTTGGTGCAGACCTTAATCCAAATGGCAAAGCCAAATCGACGTAAAACTGACCCTGCCAATTCATGCCCAGATAATGTCTATCTTCAGGACGTACTGGTAATAAACGATAGGCTCTTTTGATATCAAATTTAGCCAGCAAAGTACCTTTACCAAACTGCATAATGTTCTGAATTGCTTCAGGGATACCAACATAAGAAACCTCAGCCAAACTATCAGGTATGAAATAGTTTACGCTGTGATTAATAGGATACGACAAGTCAGTTATTAAGCGCCATTTACCAACAGTTGATTTGGGGATAACACCAAAACGATTTATCTGAAGATTATCAAAAGGAGGTTCAGAAAATGGGCCCGCAATCGAACCAAATTTAAGCTCTTCTTTGAGATAAGAATCGATAATTTCAGGCTTTTGCCTAGCGGAAGGGCAATTTTGCTTTGCTGAAACTGTGGGGCCACCTCGCACCCCAATATCAAAACCAAATGTAATCCCATTAAGAACCCACGTAGCTTCTGGATGTAGAGAAAAACGCAAAAAATCACACCAGACGCAAATGTTCAACGGTGTTATAACAGCAGGTAAAGCAAAGTGATAGTTAAAACAAAATGTCTCGGCATTTAGTCATTTCTTACTGCGGGATTTACTCTGATCCGGCGAGGGTGAGCGTTGCCTCTTTGTACCACCAGAACCACTAAGAGGACGTGTAGTAGCTCTGGAACTGCACTCAGAAGCCTTGTGTTCCCCTCCACAAGTAGTACAGACATGCTTGTAGATGCAATTGGCCCCAAATTTACAATATCTCTGGTTCCAAGCGAAGCAAGGTTCCTTGCGAATTGTGCTGTGGGGTGGTTGTCTCCCTGCTCCCCCTTTAGACGAAGAAAGCTGAGCGCCCCTTGTCAAAACTGTAGCTGTATATAACATTGGGTCCATAATAGATAGGCAAATTACATAGTCTAAGCAACGTCAAATCAACATATTTATTCTTGTCTATCATAGCAGCAATGAATCCAGGGACAGGAGGAAGACCTCCCATAACAACAACGGGTGAATTATCATTGACATTGAATGGTTGAGGGTTAAGAACCCAAGAACCAGTTTTTTCATCGGGTGTACACGAAAACGGTAGCGTGAGAGATGCCATACTCTGACTGGAAAGGCTCTGAGTCAATGAGCCACTGGAATTAGCATTTGAGGTCGCAACCTCTACAAAATTTGGGGCTTGCGCAGGCGGCACCTGGCCCCTTATCTGGGAATTACTTGCACCTTGAGATGAACTTTGAGCTTTCTGACCCAAGAGAGCAACGTTAAGAGTTTCTTGAATACTCGCAATTGATGACTCCAAAGCCGATAGACGTGACTCAGTACCTTGTCCTTCAGAGGTATGAGCATCGTTCCGTTCTTCAGACATGATTAATGACTACCCAGAGTTATTTCAGTTAATAAGATAAAAATCAGAACGGTCTCACCGGAAAAGACGTCGCTGCAAACTCTTGACTAAATCTGTCCTTAGACGTACTTCGGGAAATATAATCTCAAGATACCAGAGCTGCTCCAAATTACCAACGAACGAATAAGCCAACAGAAATTGCGTGTCTTGATAATCCGGTCATATCCTAACTGATAACTGTTCGATCTGAAAAGCCGGTTGCTAATCCGATCGTTTATGTACCAGAAAAACAAAGGTTCGAATACAAAAGATATACTTATAAGGCTATCCATAGGAGTTTCAACTGACACACCCTCAGCAATACTAAATTTTGTATAGCAGTTATGTTGTCATGACACTATAACTACCAATTAGGGAAAGATAAGATAACCTAATTCGTAGGAAGAAAACAACTCCAAACCATTAAGTTAAATTCTTAAATCACCATCCCAGTTCACAAGTGGTTAATCATAAATGCTGATAAACATAAACCTCGGACTCAAGAGGAGGCACACCACTGCTGTAACGCTGATCAGCATATTGTTACTTTTTAGAACTCAGCTTCTTTCGACATTAACCCTGCTTAAATGGTATTTAACCAGCATTTTTTATCTTGATTGAAACTGGCAAACTTTTTTACGCTTTTTGTCAAGGGAAAACAACGTTGCCACTTTCTGAATAAACGCGAAGAGAATAAAGGGAGAACCACCCAGTGGAATGGACTGTGCGCCGGTTGGGTCGGCTTTTGGTGTGTCGAGGGGATCGAGGAACTTCTATGGGTGCACGCAGTTCTGCCACAGGCGTTTTTGCTGTGCTGGGTATTCGTTTCTTCGTTGCTTCCAATTGGGAATCTGTTTAGCGCATAGAACGGAACTTGCAGATGTAGAAGATTTTGAAACAGAAAATCTAATGTCTTATTAAATGCATTTGTATTCATTAACATTCTGTCTAAGAAACAACAGGCAGAAACGTTACATTGCGATTTGAATATATTTGAAATAACGAATTTGTATATTGATGGTCGTTTAGGGGGTTTACATGTTGTTCTGTTTCCTTCAGAAAACCCCCTGTTGTTCCCTCGAGTTTTTAGGATTATTTTCAGATTGATAATCAATAAGATTGATAGGGGGGGGGGGGGATTTTACTTGATCTCTGTTTCCTGATGTTCCCTTGGCAATGAATTTGGCAACATTCCCTGGTTACATTTCGCATGTTCCCATGTTTTCGAGAACCTCTAAACGACCCTCTATATCGATAGATGTGTATATGCAGGAACCAGAATATCATTACTTAAAGTAACATATACTAAATGTTCCAAAACTTACTATTTATCTTAATAATCATTATAATAGCTATAATCTGTGTATTTGTGATTTTAAAATAAAAGTACCTATAAATTATTAGAAAAATGATATTGGGTAGAAAAGCTGTGGATTGATATTTTTGCCTTATTTTATCCATAACATTCGCAGATATACCTCGCGAAAATTGCAGACTTTTTTCACGCAGTAAATTAAAGGGAGCGAAATTAATTATGACTGTATTTGAAATTCGAATGAAATTTGAATTCGAGTAACATGCTGGTTGTAAGATACATTATGTGTTTAGCCGCCTAACTTAGTAGAACGATCGTGTTATGCTCTTCAGAATAAGCATACAGTCACAAGGAAATTTTACCCCTCCCCATAAATCAGTTGCGTGGAAAGGGGGTTGCTATCAAATTTGAGGGATGCGAAAAGAAGATTCATGCATGTTTGGGAAAATCAGAAGCGTGAAAAACAAAAGCTTGAAGATAAAAGGAGCGCGAAAATTACCCTAACCGAAAATAAGGTTGTGCGTGGACTTATTATCCGAGTAGCAGTTATCGCTATTGAGTTCAACGGCTGTTCGCTCAAACTACATGATCGCAAGTTAAACTATGTTTGAGCGATCTCGGATTAGTGTTAGACCTGGCAAAACTAGGAAACATGTCGCGCGTGACATTGATGTCCCCTTGTTGTCTCTCGTTTTAGCCATCTCGAAAACTTTGAAGCGCGCGACAAAATTTGTAGCAAGAGTTTGCACATGCAAATGTTTCTGGGAGACAACAGAAACATTTCTTGTCTCCGGAACATGCAAATGAATCGGGGGACATACAGTGTCGAATACAGTGTCGCGAGCGACAAGTCCCCTAGTTTAGCCATAGCTTTAGGTTTGATGGCGATAACTTGGGACACAGGAAATAAGTCTAGGTTACACGGCAAATTACTCATAATCTCCTAAATCTATCAATTATCATTATCTGATTCGTCGCACTCTGTCCCAGCTTCGCACTCATCTTCACCATTCCACAATTCATCTTCGTCATCATAATCTTGAATCCTGAGTTCGCTAACTTCAGGTAAAATAACGATATTCTTATTCCCATATTTTGTACTTATAAGTCCAGAGGAGGAAGAAACTTCTAAATCAGCACTTCTAGCATCACCAGCGCACGCTTCAGTGTCAGAAGGACTTGGATAGCCTAAACTTTCTGAGTCTTGGATCGTTCTCGGACTATAAGTTCTTTCAGGAGGAAATTCTGATCTAGGATTGTCGGTAGGGGTATTTCGATCATACACACTGCTCAACAGGCGACTGTTCTGTTTTCCCGAAGATTTTCTATTTTTCGGACTAGAAGATCGGACAGAGCGAATCAATTTGTCGAAGGATGTTATGCTTGGATCCTTCGTAGCAATACCTGGTGGTGTCCGTGAGTACTTGTTATTACTAACACCATTTCTGCTGTTATCATTATAATTGTCCTGTTCATCTCTCTTCAGAAGCAAATCAGAATCACCTCTTCTTAGTGAGGTCCCATCGGATCTCTGCATCACGTTAGTATTATGGAATTTTTCATCACTCGATGAGTCGAAGCTCCCACCAGGATTCTGCTGTGTTGTCCTCTTTTTTGCACCACCAACACAAGTTCCCGGCTTCCAATTAGCTGCGTACGATTCCCGATAACTTCCAAAGCTCTCTAACCGTGCTCTGTCCTGACTCAAATCATCCCCCCTTCTGCGTCCTACAGCCAACTGACACCCCTCTCTATTTCCAATGACGCCCCTATCCCTATTTACTTTCTCTAAAACATTGTCTTCACCGTCGCATTGTTTACTCAAATCCAAATTCATATCTCTGTCCACAACAACATAATCTTCCTCTTCGAATAAAGGTTCCAAAGAAGGCACGTGACCATCTATCCCAGAATCCAAATCGTCATCAGATACAGTGCTGATACTCATGCTGTCATCAAAGTCAGTCTCGTTTTCAGTTCCGAATTTCGCATCCAGTTTTGCCTACACAAAGAAAGAAAAATCACATTTTTAATCGTTTACAAGCATTTAAAGCCACATAAAATAAAAGGTGCTTAAGGTTAGCTATTCCAGTGGTTCACGAAAGAGTTTACAGATTTAACAAGGAAGGTTACGAAGACTAAACAAATACCAAGGATGAGTAAGGACCACGGGAGAAAAAGGGCAGATTCCAGGACTAGGGCAGGGTGGGGCAAAGTCGGAGACTGTTAGTCAGGGAGGCGATCCTTACGAGGTAATCACTGTATGTAATCAGATAGGAACGTCAAGTTCATTTTCCAAGAGAGGGCATTGAAGGCTCGACCATTACAGATGGGTATGCCCAAAACATCAATGTTATTAATTTCCAGTCCTTCATTACTTTGCATAAAATAGCTTTAACCAATCATGACACACAAATAACAGCTTAACTAGCTCTGATGTGCAATGGAAGAAGGGGATAGCGATATCAACAAGCCTCTATCGCTTATTAAACCCGAAAAGATTTATTTAGTCGTGCCATAAAGTAATAAACTACTCTTTAATACCGATCTTATTGTGAGGTTTTATTTACCTTCTCTTTATTAGTCATCTGTTGCCCATCAAGTTCAAGCTTAAATGAAAAGATACGTGGAAAGAATGTGAAAAAATTTCTGTCAAAATTTGCAATCTTGCAGAAAAAAGGTAAAGATAAGCTTAGAATCTTTCAGAGGAATGAGAGTAGAGTAGTGTATGGAATAACAAAAATAAATAGAATAAAAAACCAATACCTCTCGATGCCTGAAACTGGCAAATACCATTACTCGATGCCTTTTGCGTTTAGCCATTGGATTACCTGACAAAAACATTGAAAGTCGAATTATCTAGGGGGTCTTTGAATCTGTGCAAATCAGAATCGAAAAAATAGTTTTCAGTGGACAGAAAGAGTTCTTGTTCTTCAATAGGCCCCGCCTAAACATTGTTTGTCTGAAGCAATTAGTGTTTGTGACGTGGCAAAACGTTCACACATTGTATGAGAAGCAAATTCTGAATGTTTGACAAACAATGTTTGATCCTTTGGACAGGGCCTAAGATTCTAGAACTGATATTCTATAAGTGAGCTCACTGTATCATGTGAGCTGATTAGTTTTGAAAAAACAATGCCAATCCAAGAAACCAGTTTATTGGCTAAAGACAAACCATTTCTCTGTTTGTTTGAAACAAAAGAGCATTTACAACATTTCCCTAACAATATAAAAGTTAAAACATTAGCTAAGGCAGGGTACCCCCATCTAGAAAGAAGGAACTCACCACAAACTGCCAAGTGCTTCAGGTTTTCCAAAGCAGCTAATTTTCGTACTTCGGATAAGACAACTATCAAATTATGAGATAAATCCAGGGTTATCAATCCTTGAGCACACAGGAGCCCTAGAAGGACAATAAGGAAAAAGAAATAAATGTCTTGACAGAGAAGCAAAATGCTCGTCAAGCAAGTAAGTTATTTGTTCACGTAGGTTAATGGTTCTCGCAGTTGTCTAGCTGATGTGGACCTGCAACTTGTGTCCCAAGACTGATATTCTAGAACGAATACCCTGGGTACTCATTTACCGACCTCGGGAAGATGGACAGCTAAGCTGACTATAGGCTTGTGGAAAGTGGTCCTGACGAGATTCGAATCCACGACTTTACGATCATGAGGCGAACGCCTTGCCCACTCGGCCACACCACCAATTCTTGAGAATAAAGGATTTCTTAGGATTTTTACTTGAAAGCAATTAGGATTTTTACCTACCTTCCATACTTTGAATTCGATTTTGCCTCAGGTCAAGTTTTTTTAAATTGTTTAGCGTCTAAAACGAAACGGAGACTATGCAAAAGGGAAAACTACACAAAATAGGTAGTCATTTTACGGGCAAAATTTAGCGAGACCCATTTCGAAAGATCCATCAAGCATAGTTGTTGTTCTTGTAAAAACTATTTCTTTAAAAGAAAATTGGGGCTAGACGTTTTGCACGAGTCCCAGTTATCGCTGGTACCCCCGCCTGCTTGACTCAACGAATAAACCGAGACTAACATCAAAACGAGATCTTTCAAACTGGTAGTTCGTTGGGGCTTCCAGCAATTCAAATAAACAGCGATAACTACGACTTAAAGCTTAAGCCTAAAGAATAAGGATGGACGTAGCCTCTAAGTATGCATTATTCGTAACATACAATAAAGTATTATAATAAAAAGATAAAAAATATGTAGAGTACCTTTGTAGAGCCAGAAATAAGATAGATCTCATTGCTGACTAAAATTAGTCTTTGTAATGGAGAATCTTCCAGTAAACTCAAATCCAAATGCGCCATTTTGTTATAACTCAAATCCAGCTGATAAGAAAATGAGAAAAAGAACGGTCAGTGGTCGACTGCAATATGAAACACGTCAGAAAGTGCTGAATATGTTTTATTACTTGAAAAAGATAACAATTTCCATACCACCAAGATTAAGCACATAATTTTAAGAACGACCAAAGTAGAAGCTCCAGCACTCTAGATTACTTATGGCTTCGAAAGTCCAAGGACTAAAAAGTTCTCAAAAGTTGAAAACCTTTCAACAGAATATTACGTTCTACTTACAGGTACAGTATCACGTACAGACAACTTTATAACTAATGTGAATATACAATGTGCAAAAGAAAGATTCCTCTGGTCACTTGCTTGCAAAAACAACAAGTTGAAGTATTTGTAGCAAGCTTCTCCTCTAGACCAGATCAAGAAATGTAGCAACTTAGTCCGTAGATACGACCAACTGGTCATTGTCACCGAACGAGGGGCAATTCACTCCTTTGAAATCTCAAGCAGACTAATTTGAGTGCTATTGTTTTCAAGAAAGTCCTTTCAAGATGCAAAAATGATTTGACAAAAACCAAATTTGTCTTTACAAACAAATAAAATCAATCTTACCTCGCGTATTGTTGGCAAAAGATTAATACTGCTATCAAGGCAAATGATGTTATTGTGGCTCATATTGATTGATGTGAGACTAACCCAAGGCTGTACGATGACCCTAAAATGGTAAAATGGTAAAAAAGTGGTAAAAAGGTAAAATGGCAAACAAATGAAAACAGCTTTTAATTAGCCTATAAAAGTATTAAGGGAGTTTCCCTGATTAAAATCAAGTTAAAGGTCATTCCAAAGTTTAGGACAACGAAAAGATATGACCTTATGTTAACTGCTCGTTTTCTCAGTGTACCTAAAAGAATTACTAGCTAGCTGGTTACGAACATTAGTCATTCAGAGGCTTGTTTTACTCTCTTAGCTTGGATATAGAAAGTTTCCCCTTTTCTGAAATTTGGGGGATAATTTTTCCTCAAGAGAGATCCTCCTTCTTATTAGCCTTTCTCTTCGAGGTTTGATAAATAACTGACCTCCCAGGCCGTTAATTCAAGCAAATACTCAAGGGTCCCGAATAGTGGTACCCACAATATTCTAAGTATATGGAGAACGCCCCCTAATATTCCAAACCCATATTTGAAGTTTTCAGGATATATATCAACCTTCCTCTATTGCTGATCTCTTTTATGGTTCAGGACCCAAGAGTAGGTAGGAAGGGCTGTGTACCGTTTGTTTGAAAGCCTGAAAGCTGCATGTGTCCTCCAAGAATCTCTCAGCTCCTTGATAGCAGGTGCCTGCTCAAAGATAGAAAAAAGTTTAAACCGGGAGGCTATGCATGAGAAAAGATATAATTCATTTGTTATAAAGATGCTGATACAATTTAGAAAGTAATCATTAAATGAATTTAAATAGATACCGGACGCTTCTCAGCTGCACAGTCGATTAGAAATTCCTAAAAATCAAGAAAATACTTCAAATATAGAGTCAACTATCGTTATTGAAATTAAGACGTTTCAGGTAGAAAATCCACACAGGTAAGGTAACATCATTTATGATATTTGTGCGATTGGGCATCTTGTGATGTGCCTACTAAGCAGGACATGACAAACAGCTCAAAGAGACAAGCAACTGGATCTTGCATGAGTTAAAGGAGAAGGCTAAGAGGACGTAGAGTTCACAGCCTCCTTTCTGGATTAGAACATTTTGCAAAATCAAACGTCTATTATACAAATGAAAAAATTGCCTCCCGGAAGATCAGAAACGAGAAGGGGCCCATCATCAAGTTACGATAAGTTCACTGGGCTGAACTGCCGTGGCCCTCAACAAAACCTTCTCCATCGTGCACTGTCCTGCGCCATCCTGCATAAGCAAGCTAAACTTATATCACTGATTTCTTTTATGTTATCAATTAACCTAGTTTTTGGCCTGCCTCTTCCACGATTACCAAAAACCATACCCATTAGGAAAATTTTGTCCAGGCCGTCACTTCGAAGCACACGACCACCAAATGAAAGCTTTCTTCTATTTATGTTATTAAGAAGTCTATCGTTATAGCTATTCGCTTTGGTCAGCACTCATTCGTTTGTTTTCTTTTCAATCCAACTAATTCTTAACATGGGATGATAACACCTCAGTTCAAAGGCTTCGAAAGTGGGGGTTAGGGATGTGATATTGATGTGGGTATTTGTCTGATTTTGCTTGCAACACATCACCCTTAATAGACACAAGGCTGAGTACATGAACTGTCTTAGGGCCTAAGAACCATTAGCATTAACTTACCTTCATCGTATTAAGGCATCGTCGAATGGTTAGTGATCTTAATCTTTGTGGCAGAGAATTAATACCAGCTATAGAGGATATTCTGCAACCATCGATCTGAATCATAATAAAAAAGAAAGTAATACAACAGATGTCATCATTCTTAAGTTTAACTCTGAGATTTTACAGGCGAGCATAACAGAGTGAATCAGCTAAATCATATTTGATGTATCCCAAGCCATTTACTCTGTTAAGAAACGCCTTGCTAAAAGTCAAGAGGGTGAGGCTTGGATTTAGTTCGAATTTCACAAAAAAAAACACGCGGCAAGTACAAAGAAAACTAAAGCTCTGCAATACTTGTCTAGAAACAAATTTTAAGATTTCAAGGGTAAACAGGGCCGCCAAGATACGGCTAGATAGGTGCAAGTTGTTCCAGAGCATTTTGGTCAAAGGGGGCTGCATTAATCAAGTCTAGTTTTGCCTTTAAAACTGAGACTCTTAAAGAATATTTTAAAAAGAACTTTTTCGAAAGGGCAGAATGTTGCGAACAGGGTAAATCCCACAGCAAAAGAATCTATTTTGAAGTGCATTTTCATCTGATCAAAGATGCGGTCTTCGATTATTTACTGCCAGGGAAGTAACCCTGGATCCCCTTTCTCATAACAGATTAAGTAAACATTTAAAAAACAAGACAAAACGATTTTAGCTTGCGTACCTGTAATTCTTTTAACTTAGCGAACAGAGCAAGATCATAAGTATAATTAACTTCGAACTCCTTTCCGTTTGTTGCTTTTGAGACAAGATCAGTTATTCCAAGGCGGACAAGTTGAGAAATAAAATCATACAGATGAACAAGGTCTATACTTTCACCTGAAAAAGAGAGGTGATTTTAATACACCTTTTCAACTAAGAGCCTCGTTTTCAAAATTTGTCAAAATTTGTTCGTACAAAAATTTTGACCCCAGATTCGAATTCAGCACCTTTATTTTAGTGTTGACGCAAATTTGTACGCTTCTAGTCCTTACGATGTTGATTTTACAGTGACGAAAAGTTTGAAAATCTATAAACGATTTGACCGTGAAAAATCGCTCGGGGTGAAATTTTACACCCCCAGTCATTTTTCACGGTCAAATCCTTTATAACTTTTCAAACTTTTAATCGCTATATAATGAACATTGTAAGGACTAGAAGCGTAAAAATTTGCCCAAACTCTAAAACGAAGGTGCTGAATTCGAATCTGACATCGAAATGCTTCTGTGACACAATTTAAAATTTTTTTGAAAACGAGGCCCTTAGTTGAAAAGGTGTATTACTTTTCCAAATGATTTATAGAAAAAATCGTAGAATTGCTTTTGGTGATGGGCTCATAGTCATCAACCGCCCAAAGGCAGGAATGTTGGCAGCAATTGAAAATTGGGACGCGAATTTTCAAGGACTTCTTGTCCACATACATTCATCACTATCTATTATCTTTGATCTGCAAACAAGCATGTGGCCTACTTACTGATACAAAACAATTATTAAAACATATTAACCATTTACGTTACCTTGAGATGCCGTTCACGTTACCCTAACTTACCATTTACGAACAAAGGTGCATCAATTACACTTACCAGATTTTTGAGGATGTGGTAATTGTAGTTGTTTTGTAACGCAGTGAAGTTGTACAGGTGTCATCGTGAATAATTCCTTGCTTGCAATGATTCTTTCTCCTGCAAATTAAAATATTAAAATATTCATCTCATAATTCACCGAGATTTGTGACCTAATTAGATTCAGACATTCAAGAAAGAAAAATAAAAATACGCAGTTTAGAATCTAGGATATTGAATCTTTGATTGACAACGTTTTCAACCTCATTTTATACAGGAGCTTTAACACCCCTTCTAGCATCTTCCCAAAACAGCGAAACTCAAGTTACACATGCTTAACTTCTTGCTAGAAGTTTTTTTCTTCATGCATGTTTTGAAAAAGTTTCAGTCATAGCTACATTATCTACATTATCAGTGCTCCCTCATAGTGCTCCCTCATATTGGCTGATAGATAGGCCGAGTGACTGTGAATCTCTAATATCTGCTGGAAAATCGCTCTATTCTTTAAGTTACCTCTACAACAGTATCAAATTTTCGTCTTAGAAAATTAATAACTGGCCTAGCAACTAGATTTCCTTAGATAACCTTACTACAGGGTCTAGATTACCTTACGATAGGGTATACACAGCGCTTTTAAATCATAAACATTAATGATTGCTAACTGAAATCCGTAATAAGTAGCGGGTACAAAGCAAATCAAAGGTGCGTTTCTTTGAAAAAATTCGGGGGCATATCCCTATATGTTTGAAAGTCAATAGGGAAAGGGGTAGACAAAGCCCCCTCTCGAGTATTACAAAACCTTTCAGAGCTCTTATAGAGCTGGGTTTAATCGATTACCATTTAATGAATATATGGCGAGGGGGCCTGACGGAGAAAAAAGTTTCTAGCACTCACCGTTCTTTGCAAATTGTCTTGCAAGTGACATAGCAACTAGAGAAACATCCTGGAAAAAGATATGAATCACATTATTAAGTAATAAACAGCTCAATATATCTCAAATTCTTTGCAATATAAGGAATATAGAATAGGTTGTTCTAGCCTAATCCAGATACTCACAGGTCTCTAATAGTGCTCCCCCCGCTTGCAAATTTTTTGAAAAATTTCCGCCCAGAACACTCTTATTGGAACCTCCCGCTTATTAAATTTGGCAAAAATATCCAGCCAGGACATCTTTCAAGTCTGGTGAACTATATGAAACCATTGCACTGTAAGTAACACCAATGCAGCAGAGATAGCCGCAGAAGACGATGGGAACATTTTTTACTTAATTTCGAACGCTTGAGTTTTTCTCGTTTCATTGATTTTGTTCCTTTCATTTTGTTCCATGTTGATTTTGTTAATAGATACATATATATTGTATGTTTGATTTTATTATATTTTTATCCCCCCCCGACAATTAAATTTTCCTATTTTTCCAGCCCCCTACTATTGGAACCCCCCTACTATTAATTTTCAATTTTTTTCCACCCCCCTGCTATTCCAGACCCCCCGTCTATTAGAGACCTCAGAGTAGCTTGCCCGAGCTCGGTGAGTTTAGGGTTTGAGCCCTAGCTATCGTAGCATCACAGCCATAGTTTGAAGTCTCGCTAATGCATCTAATTTTCAGATTCTAGCAACTAAAACTAAAAACACCATTTCACTTTCACCTTCAGGAATATATGAGAAGGATTCTGAATAAATGATCGAGAACACCAACATTGCAAACCACCAAAAACTGCGATAAAATGGGGGTGATGTTTCTTAAAGATTTGCAGCAAGAAAAGAGGAATTAATTCCAGAAATACCTTAATAATTGTTCGATACATTATAGTTAAACGTATATCGAGGTTGAGGCCAGGAATGAAGTATTGAGAATGAGTTTTGATGTCTGCAGTGTGACGTAGAAAGCTAAGGAAGTATGTGGAAAGATGCTAGAGGCATTTCAGTTAGAACGTTGTTTAGAAACGGAAGGAGAAGACAAGGGACCAATAGGTCAGAAAGAAACCTTGATAGATCCAAAGAGCGAGCCAAAAATGGTGCCATGCAAGATACACATTCACATTCACTAAGCCCCTTTCTCAATCGGTCCCTTTTCAGACCCTCAGAAATGGATAATATTAGACAAGCACATGGGGCTTCTTTTATGACCTCTAGGGTAAAAAACTATATTTGAACTTACATGTCCTTTGAGATCGAGAAATTCCAGAAGATCTGGCCAAGAGCTAACTTCTCTATCACAGCTATAAAATTGAAATACGAAGAACTTAAGGCGAGAGAAAAGGATACGGATCCAAAATATCCTGTACGATATGGGTACGATTTTACTGCATTGACATGGAAACGGATCAGCGGGAACGTGTAAACTACAGTTGGTTTCAGATTTCAGAAGAGCATTTCTCAAAAGCAAAAGGTTTGAAGCCCAATAAAACAAAAAAGTAATTATTTCCAGCAGCAAAGTTTATACCATTTTCGTTTGAATAGAAAGTCCATTCTTCACAAAACTGCACTGTTTACAAATTATGCTGGCAGATAGTAATACTTCATTGTGTTGTACCCGTCTTTTGTGAAAAATGCTAGATAATGACCTGAAAACGCTCTGCTCTAGCTGGAGGATCTGAAAACGCCTTCCAGAATGGATAATTACAGTAAAACAAACAGAGGAAACATCAGGTTTGGGAGAGAACAGTGGGGTAAATCAAATAGAGCAACATTACTTGATGCACATACAAGACAAATTTCGATTGTAATTACCTGTTGATTAATCTCTGTAGATAATGTTCCAATGCTTCCCTTCTTATTTCAAGAGTTTCTATAGCCATACTGTTAGTAAATTTCTTTGGAGGTAAAAAATCTTTTGGTATTCCAAACTTCTTTGCCATCTGAGAGTACAAATTATCAATATTATTGTCAAATTATTCATTCATTATTCATTCATTAATTAATTAATTGTTTCATTGATGAATGGATCAGGTAAACTTAATGAGAACAAACCAACCTTTTGATGTAAATTATAAAACTCCTTATACCTCCTGAAGACAAACCAATGGGATGAGTTACTCATCACTTCAATTTTGTAAACCTTTTGAACAGAAAAGCAATAATTATCTATTAGAAAGTGGTTTAAAACATTCACTTTTAAGAAATAAATATAGAAAACTGGGAGGGACTGGGGTGGAGTAAACTGTTTGAATAAGTTATATTCATTCAAGTGATAGCAGTGACAAATTGATTGCTGGGGGTAGAATCAAGGGAGCTGGAGGCATAGGGGCAGCAGGGGCAATTACCAACTTGGTCTTATAAAATTTTACAATTATTTGATTTTTCTATTGTTTTGCTCTGAATTTATTGCTTCTGCCCCAACTGGCCACTGGCAGCTGCCCCAGTGCCTTGCTAAACTACGAGCAATAGCGGGACAGAACAATCTTTGGGCATGCAGTACTTAGAAGCATTTTTTCTCCAGATCCTCTTCAGAGGATAAACATCAGAAAAAAACCAAAATTGACTAAGGTGAAAGTTATACCCAGATCAGGATCAAATTCATTACAAACGTGAAGCTGGATAGGAATTGTGTTTTGCATCATAAAAAAGGTGAAGGTATAATATGGCACATCTAGCTTTTAAGTCACTAGGATATGAGAAGTAAAAAGGATCATACCGCATGAGGCTTTGGTCTTTTTTCCAGCCATACCTCTCTGATTATTGCATGCCTGATGCTAGATGTTGAATCACCTGATTCGATGGAGTTGGATTTTGCCCTGTGCCAGTTCAGTGACCCTGGCGGAGGTAGGCATTCTTGTAATGATGTCATTTTGCCAAGGTTTCATTCATTCCAAAGTTCATGAACCTAAAAAAAGATAATTCAGTGAGTTTATTTCATTGCTCTAGCTATCATTTGGATTAGATTAATAAGAATAGATAAATATGGAGGAAATACATCAACCCCACCCCCTCTACAATGGGGTGGTTATTGTGTGTAGTTTAGTTGAAGGACTTGTTGTAGTGGTACTGATACTCTTCTTTTGTTGTTCATCTGTGGATACGGCAAGGGCCATCTAGTCATTCTGGGGCTTGGGAACTCTTGCGTGGCTTTGTGGGTCTGCAAATGACTGGTGGTGAGGCCAATCTGCGCGGCACCCAGAATAGTCTCTGGCATTAAGGACAGGGGATGGTGGAAGCTGTTGCAGGATTGTTAGCGTTGCTCTTCTTGGCCCTCTGAGACTTCTTTTACAGGGTATCTAGACTAGACAGCTCAGCTTTTGTCAATATAAACAAATGAAATTGTCAAATGGCAAAAAACAGACTTCCGTAATAAGCACAATGCTTACAAATAAAATTAAATTGCTCTGAATAACTTTGCCTCTGTGTTAAAATCTTCCTATCTACGATGGAGAGAGGAGAACAGACCGAGCATGTCGTCGAGTTGGTTGAGATGATGACTGACTAGGCCCACTAATTTGCTGTGTGGTTTACCTTGCTTGCATTTTGCAATGCAGAGATTTCAGCAAAGGATAGATTTCCGCGACTTCAAAGATAAATATGATTAAGCTAAATGCAAGGATAAAAAGTGCAAAGTATACCTTTAACTTTTAATTGATTTTAGGCGAGGTTATCATGATGTTTAATTGCGCCATTACACAATCCAGCGACTTCGCTTCGAGATATCGGTAGATCTCGGAAGTGCTCATCCTGTAATATACAGTATAGCATGGATATTGAAGCGGAGGAGGAATATAATGAAGCGCCGAAGGCGCTTCACACACGTATGCCCCCGTCTTCTTTGTTCCCAACGAGGGTTTAGGGCCCAGCCAACATAGGGTTCAGGGTGGAAATAGGGTTTTCTGTTTGGCAACAGCTATATGCAATATCAATATCTATATATTCCGTTCATCACATTAATAAAATCACAATGTTTCGGCAGCAATTCGGTAGCTCAGTGGATTAATACCCGCGACAATAATCATGAGGTCGTGGGATCGATCTAGACTGATTACCTGAGTCCCAGTTATCGCTCATGAGACCGAGGCTAGCACTAAAAGGAGATCGCTCAAACTGGGACTCATAAACTTTAAGCGAAAAAACTGGCCTGCCACCCCAACTTTTTGGGTTACCAATCAGAGAGCAGCATTTCAAATAACGCATTCTGATTGGCTTATTCAGCCACATCGATCTTTCACGTGATATTTTTCGTTTATTTTTCTGAAAATGTGACCCCCCAGGATAACATCAGGTCTTTGGTCGGTAAAATGGAGGGAGAACTTCTTCACAGCTTCGCACAACCAACAAAGTTAATTAAAATGGGAGACTTCCAGAATGGCTTTTGAAAACAGAAAATTTGGGATGCTTTCTGCTGAAATTTGGCTGTGTGTTCAAGCAAGAAGTGAAGAAGAGTTTTTCGCGAAGACTTGAATTTGGATTTGCATTCATGGGAACGCAGCAAGGAAAGAAAATTTGAAAGGACCAGAAAACAACGAAACAACTGCAACAGATAATATTTTAGAACTTGGTTCGGCAGCATTTGAAGTATCACAGAACAATTGCAGATAATTTTTTTGGAAACTTTTGAGGAAAGGTGAAATTTTATTCAGCAATATAAATTCAAGTTTCATTTTGAAGTTGAAGCTGTTTGCTCAACTTTATAATTTTGAGAATGCGGACTTTGCTCATCAGAAAACGGTAAGCAAATTAAACTTAACGAAGTTTTTTATCTGTAAATATCTCCATCCCTTTAATGTCGGTACTAGAACATGAAATAGGTACCTAGGTAAAGCACCGAGAAGCAGAAAGCTGAATAAAATTTGAAAGGTTCGGTATTCGTGAGTTAACTTTTAACTGACCTTTTTTTAGACAAGATAGCATTGCCCTTCTTTACTTCATTTACAATAAAATATTTATCTTAAAACTGTTACATAGGTATGCGTTGGAATTCATGTTTTATGTGAAAATTACAATTTTAAACTTTGTTGTTATTTATTTGACTCCGAGGGTTCTGATGCTCGTTGCTGCAGTTACCAGGTGAACTGACTGATAAATATATAAATATAGCTGTTGCAAACTAACAGTAACTTTGTTAAATTGAAAACTGGTGTGCTTATTTCAGCAAAAACAGGATAAAACTATAGGTAACTAAAAGTCAGAGAGGCTTTTTGTAACCTTCGCCTTTATTTCACCGAAGCTATTTTGAGATTTTTCTTTCTGACTTGGCCGAGTCAAAAAGTGAGATGAGAGAGATTTTTGTCGGGGGGTCGCCACATTTTCACTGGACAAAATAATGGAATCGAGGCAGTAAATTTCAGGCCAGTTTTCTCAGTGAAAGTTTATGAGTCGTAGTTTGAGCGTCCAGCAATTCAATTCAATAGCGAAACTACGACTCAGGTAATCAGTCTAGGATCGATCCACGGCACCACCTTATGTTTTACATTTAGTTTCCGAGAAATTTTCTAAGTCTCATGAGCACTTCCGAGATCTACCGGTACGTCGACTTCGGAAATTCTGCCATTTTGAAATACCTGGAACGAAACGAATACCAAAACAGAAACAATGACGTCATAGGGATAGAGAAGAGTTTGGATAAGTTAGGGCACAGAATAGGGGTGCAGGTGCAGTTGTACATTGTTCCACTTCTCGATGTATTGCATTTACTGTGTTGCAATTGTTGCATTGTACAAGTAGCATTGCGAAAAAATGGGGCAACAAAATGACTCGCTGCAACGAAATACCAGGCGAACTGAAAAGCAGAAAGTTTTAGTTACTCTTCAAGCAAGAACACAACAGAAGTGGTTTCGTTGTCGATATATGCGAAGTCCGCGAAAAACAGGAGATGCACAAAAATATGTAATGTACCACAAGATTACACTCCTAATCATCACGAAGTGTTGAAATAATTTTAGTCAAGAACAAAATAAAAAAAAAACAACCATAAAATACGAATTTTCTTCATAATTTCAAATCCTAGATGCCAGGAGGTACTACTCGTTCTAATTGTCCTTTTATAGTCAACATATTCTCTCTCCATTGCTCGAATTTCTGTCGAAGTTCCTCCCATTCTTTTTTCTCGAAGGTGCGACGATCAGACGATCTGAAAAGAATAGAGATTAATTCACGACTGATTTCTTTTGATCGCATCTTATTTTTCTCAATCGCAGCTACCTCTCTCAGAACCAAAAAATTTAAGAAAAAGAAATCACAAGGAAATTGCAAAGAATTTAAATTTAAACTGGTAGAGCATTTTTCACAAAATTAACTAGTGTGGACCTGCTATTAGGCAAAAAAGAGTATATCTCTTGAACTGGTGCAAAAACACTGCATCAAGTTTCGACCAGCAAGCTACGATCTGACCAAAGATACAACTAGAAAATTGACTTACTGCAAAAGAACTTTCTCGTTAACTTCATCGAGTTTGGCACGAATGAGTTTTGTTTTGACCGCTAGAAAAAAAAAGAAATATGCTTGAGATTGCAGTTCAAATTCACATTATCGATTGGATTTGTTTGCTATTCTATTAATGACTTTATATACCATCATAATATCATATATATTTGTATATCATAAATATTCACAAATATGTACAGTATAGTGCTGAAGAAAGCTCAACATAGCATAGCTGAAATCGCAGAGTAACTCTTCAAGTCCTACAGCCCAAGGCGCTCCTCCCGTTTGACTTTCTTTGTGTTTCGGCTGTTTAGCCTTCTTACCAAAATATGATTCCTCATTGAACTGCCTTCCAGGCCTGACAATGCAACGTCAAACAGAGAGGGAGAGCTTGAGAAACGTTCCGTGTGTTAGTCCAGGGTTATTGCATGGTCCTACTAGTACACCCCTACAATCCCCAAGAGATAAACATAAAAGGAAATTATTCGATACAATTTTTACCATCAATAACGAAATCCTCGATGTCATCTGGTTCCAACATGAGTTGTTTTGAAAGCGAACTGAATTCAATTTCTTCTTGTTCACAAGCAATAGATGCAGCAGTGAGGACTCTCATCTTTCTGATGTTGCCATCATGGTTGACGCCTACAATGGAAGGATCTTTCAATAAAATAGTTTCATGTTATGCTACTTGTGAATCGGACGAGGGGAAATTCACTCCTTGGAACCTCCTACAATCTCAACTGGAATTTCTATTGTTTTCGTAGGGATATTGTAAGAATCTTTTTGTTTCAATAAGAATATCCTACGCTTTATAAAGGAGTGGGATACCCCACGGAATCTGAGGGGTCCAAAAGGCCTGCAGACTTTCTTCCGTTTCCCTAAAGTTTACCAAAAGGTATGGAGCACTTATTTCACGGCTCGGAAAGCTGGACATTTCTTTACGGCTCAGAAACGTGATGAAACAGTGCTAAGATCCTTTGAGATGTGGATATAGAGAAGAGTTTAGACGATAAGCTAGATGAAAGGAGAACAAGCAGATGGGTTTGAAAAAACATTGAAGGAAGAAGATAGTATTGTTGAACCTATAAAAATGAGAAAGATGACAAATGTATGCATCAGAAACAGAGGTCGGAAAGTTTAGTTTGGCGTCAATTGAGGATGAAGAAAGGATGGGGGAAAATAAGAGAGGATGAAGAGTACAACATAAGAGAATGGTCTGGGTGAATGTCAATGGCAATTGTCGAACAAATAAAAAGGAGGAAGATGGAGAATATATGAATTCGAAATCGAGGCCGGAAAGTGATGTCATGCGTCAATTGTTGGTGAAAGAATGGGGGAAATAAGAGAGAAAGAAGAAGAACAGCCTGGTTGGACAACATAAGAGAAGGGTCTGGAGGAATGTCAATGGCGGTGGTATTGTTGAACAAATAAAATGAAGAATGATAGCAATATAAATGCATTGAAAACGAAGGCCGGAGGAGGAAGTCAAGGCGTCAATAAAGGGAAACGAAAGGGGAAATAGGAGAAGATCGGAGGAAGGCCTCCACCCCACAATGCTGCTTTTTGAATATGAATTGAGGTAGTATCGAAGGTTGACGTTGACAAGCAAGTTCACAAACCATTTGTATCAATCGATTCAATAACAACATTGTATTTTGGGGAGGCATAGCAAACAGGAAGGGGGAGTGAAGACATATATTCAAAATTGCGTTTACCAAAACGTAAAAATATGTATAAAGACTTTTGGCAATAATGTTAGGGAAGCTAAAAATTTTGAAGTAAACTTACCCGGTAGACCAAGGACAAAATTGGAATTCTTTTCAAAGAAATCAAGATAATCTTGCAATTTACCAGACACAAAGATTTTTAGAAGCTAAAGAAAATCAACATTGTTTCAGTGCTTCTTCCAATACACATGACAATCAAAAAAAAATAAGGCAGATAGTTAACATATATAAATACCATAAAGCACATAAAGTTCCAAGCAAGGATAGGGTTACCTATGGATGGGATAAGTTACAGGTAGAAAAAATGGCCAGAATTCCCTTAAAATATTCTTTATTGAACCAAAGGCAGACACAGCCTCACTCTTTCGCAGGAGCATCTAAATTCGGGCTTATGTCTACATTGCGCACAGTCAGAACTAGCTGCCGCCTACTTATTGGCGATTTCCGGAGCTAATTAAGCGCTCTGGCAACAAGTTGGCCACTAGTACCAAATGATCGGCGCAAAGTTCCAGAAAATTGGGCAATCCCGTCAGTCACAGTCGACCCAAGCGCTCTTGCGACCGCGATCTACAGTATGTCGACAAAAGTTAGCAGTTACAACTAGTTGGCGTTAGTTCAATCGTATCGTAGGTCAACATAAGCCTGGCTTAATACGTACTATTCAGAAATCGCTAGAATTGGCTTTATCTACGGCATTTAAGGTAAAATATCTTCAAATTGTCAGTAAAATGTAAATAAACTCCAAAATATGGTATGTTGTAAATTTTATTTAAATCGATGAATAATCTCCAAACTAAACGAACTTGGATTTACAACTTTGGTTACCTTGTGGATAGGTTGGCCTTCTAATGCAGCAACAGGTTTCAGTGGCAACAGGTGGTCCATAATATAAACATCGGGTTTATTGATACAATGAAGAATACATTGTAATGCATCATCCTTTGCGTCTGCTGCACTTTTGTCATCGTAGGTCGATAAGATTTCCAACATCACATTCGTAGCTTCTTCACTGAAAAAAATCGAGAGAGCTATCTTCAGAAAAAAATGATCAGCCAGGGCAATGTCATAAAACAAACTAAAAAACCTTAGTCTTTGAGTTGTACAAAGCTTCAAGATTGCGATGAATAGAGGAATCATTTTCGGGCATACTTAAAAGCTTTTTTTCGTCTGACACTCCTCAGAGTATGAACGTCAGAAACAGACCGAAACAATAGACTAAGGCGGAATTTATACCCAGATGCGGCTCGAAATGCACCAATCAGAAAGAACGAAAAGCTGCATTGGCATTGTGTTTTAAACACCAATCAGCTGGTCGGATACAGCGGGAAGACCAATAAAATTATTTGAAGAGTCCAAGTGAGAAAACGAACTTTTTCTGTCTACACAGAACCGACCTTTTGGTTTTGATGTAGACAGATTCCAAAACCCCTAAGTGAAACAAAGATCATGCTTTGCCAATTATTCTGAAACAATCCTCGCTGTAATTTTCCGCACAAATTGGGTTATCAAGTAGATGTTGTCCTAAAAAACCTTAAAACCACTGACCCAACCATATCTGGTTCCGGCAGCCAGCCCGTTTTCTTTTCTAAATACATAGACAAGTCCTTATCCATTCAGAAAGGAAAAATCGTAAAAAGAAGCACAACTTGCTTCGCTTTCAGAGTATTCCTTATCTTTCGACTGATTGTTCGCAAACTTGTTTGATCTGATGTTTGATCGTTGACAAAAAATGTTTGACCGTTTGACTAGGGCCTTATGTTCCATAAGAATGCAACTAAAGAATTAGATATTTTCTACTATTTTTTGTTACCTTCTTCCTCTGTCTTTTAGTGCACTGTGTAGCATCCTATAACATTTTCTCTTTTTCTCTGCATCAATGTTCCATTGAGTAAACCATGATTTTACCTATTTGAGAATAAACAAGTTTAGATATCAACCATTCTAAAATAAGGTTTACAACGTATAGCGGAAACATCTGTGGACATACCTAAAAGCTCTTCATCATTAGACACTTCTTTGAATATAAAAGAGAGAAACGAACTCTTCCTATCCAAAAGGAACCGGCTTTTTAATGTGGACAGATCCCAAAATGATGCTTCTATGTACAAAAAAGGGTGGTTTTCTTACTTGGCTAAATCATCTAGATCATCTCGCTGTATCAAGTGCACTGATTGTTGTTAAAGACAATGCAAGCAAGCAATAATTTTATTTGTTAACGCAGGTTCAGCTGGACGCTGATGATGTGTACCTGTAGCTTGATGTGTACATTGCATATGTCAATACGGTAAAGCTTCGGGGAAAGGTAGCGTGGATAAAATGCCCCACCATATTTTATGATTCATGTTCAGCTATATTTCACCTTAGTCAGTTGTTCCCCCCCTGTTACTTTAGTTCATACTCAGAGGAGTGTCAGACAAAGGACTTTTTAAAGTATGTTACAATCCAAGATGCTTCCATTTTTCTGAGGTTGCATGACAATGCCGAAGCTTTCTACAACTCAAAGACTTTTCAACCCATGGATTTTAGTATGAGTCATGATTAAACACGAAGCCTTCATTCATCATCCAGTTCAATAGTTGTACCAGATAAGAGCAGCT
>JACTAT010000015.1:221406-261085 GCA_014526335.1 Chrysaora quinquecirrha
AGATTATCACTCGAGGTTTAATGCAGCTTGTGATTGGTTTAACTTCTATCATGGACTCCAAAACATTGTATTCAGAACATTGATGAGCAGAGACCTACTAAAGCTGCTAAACCTTGAACCATGCTTTATTATCCTTGCAGTTGCTTTAGACCCTCTTCTAAGAACCTCCAACCTAATAATGGTATACACGTCATTAAATAAGAACCTGAACAGGCTGTGTTCGAAATCTAAGGCGGATATTTACTGTTTTTTAGCTCCCAAGCAATTTCAAAGATCGCCAAGGAATCTTCAGAATGAACGTTAAACTAGGGTTCCCATGCCTGTATGTGGTATACATAGTAGACCTATGAAACCTACTCAAAATAGAGAAACAACACCAATTACAACAACGACCTCTTTTCGACTTTCCCTTCTCGATTTTAGTATAGGATTTAACCAACTTGAAGGACGAAAAAGATTTGGAACAATACATACTGCCACAACCAGGCAGCATGTGTTTGGGAAGAGAAAAGAAGCGCATTTCTCGTTGGCCTTGGAAAAAAGCCTTTATTTTGTAATCGACCTCATTTGCATAACCGAAGATTAGTAAATATGATATACTTATTGTTTTAAACTACTTTATATGCTTTTGCTTCCTTTTCATTTGTAGGAATATTTATGAAATATGATTTCAACTCTTTAAAAGTTCGTGTAACTGAAGAAGGAAGACCATTCTGGCAATTTTTAGTTCGTCTCTGCGGTATTGTTGGGGAATTTTCGCCACATCAGGTAATAAAATTTGAGCATCATCTTCTAAAGTTGCTTTATGTTTTTATTCTCTTTCCTATCTGTTTTGATTTCATGAAAGATCTCACTAAATTTTTCCATTATTATTAACTAGGCATGCTCCACTCTTTCGTTGGATTTCTATTCGAAGAAGCTGGCAAGCATTTCCCTGCTGTGGCAAAATTTCAGGTGGGTCTAACTGCATACGAATTTCTCAAACATTGATAAGCTAATGAAGTAAACATATTCGAAGTTATTATGGCTGTTTTTAACATACTATTCGACCTGATAATCACCGCTTACCATTACAAGCCTTTGATGTTTTAACGAGGCAAAGGCTTCTTAGAATTGATGTCTTTCGAACAACGAAAGTTGTATTCAAGGTGCTGTGACGTTACGGTTCGGTCAAACTTGCTCATATGGTTTCGGTGTGGTCGTGGTTCGTGCCTAAGAAAACGTAGCGTCACAGTAATGTTAAGGTTTCTTTACTGTATGAACTTCTAGGATCCTAGCGACGGGCTTAAAAATTACACAATTTCACCCTCAAGTGAACGAGAGGGACAAAAGTGATTTTTCAGCAGTGACTGTGTTCTTTGAGAGAGTAGAACAGTACCCAACGTTCTCCACGCCGATGGCAGCCTCTGACATTTTGCAGCAGTCAACGGTTGTATTTAAACAATGCTTCATTTTCTCTCACTCTTTCTTAGGGGAACGTCCATCCATTTCAATCCGACGGTCCAGCAGTCATACCGGAACCATCAAATGGTGAAGTAAGGTCATACGCGGAAAATAACATTACCGAACCGACCAGCATGGAACATGTCCGACTAATCGAACCAGAAGATCTGCCTACAGAACAACTTGCTTGATTGAAATAAGTATATATATTTTTACATTAAAATGATATTGGCACGGATGTGTTGTTGCTAGTAGGGGAGAGACAAAAGCTTTAATGGTCTACGTCTATAGTGCACTCTAAGATTGGTATTATTGCATATATTTATATATTTATAAACACATGATTTCTTTATAGGAAAGGATGCTAGGCAATGGAAATATTGTTTAACAACTGTAGCTTCTCAATGCTCGGTTTCGCTGGGGTGGTAAAGCGCATGTAAACCGGTGGCTATAAAATTCTTTTTCGTTCCAAATTCCTTTCTTCATTCTATATTTATATATTTCTAAGTTCATGATTCTTAAAAGGAAAGGATAACGGACAAAGGAAAATATTGTTTGAAATTTGTAGTTGCACAATGCATTATCGATTCACTCAGGTGATCAAGCGCTTGTTTTCTAGTCTTAACGTCCTTCGATTTTCTTCAGTACTGTATTTCTTCTTTTTCATACAATAAAAATTGTTCTATAAACCTTCGTTAGGCTTTGCACTACGTCTTACTGCCTTAATCAATGCCAATGCCTTATCAAGAGGTATTCTCTTCTCTCTATGAATGTCGTTCTTCAGACAGTAGCAAACCGCGACTTCCTTCGCTCTGTTTCAGTATTTCTTTTTCATACAATAAAAGCTGCTTCATAAACCCTTCATTAGGCTTTGCACTAGACCTTACTGCCCTAATCAATACCAATGCCTTATCAAAAGGTATTCTTTTCTCTCTAATCAAATAAGCAGCAATAATAGCAGCAGATCGTGAAATACCAGCATTGCAGTGCACAAGCACGTGCCCATCTTTGATATACTCGGTGATAAAATCTGACCCCTCATCAAAGTGTTCTCTAATGTTAAACTCTGGTAAATCATAGATCGGCATGAGCTTACATTTGATATCCTTGTAATCTAGTGATGCTACCCCTACAGCTACATTCAAAATATACTTGATACCATGCTTCTCCAGTTCTTGGAAATTAAAAGCAGCATCTTGAGAGCCTATAAATAGACCAGGAAGTACCTCGTGAGCAAGGTCATCAGGGGATGTGTCTTCAACAAAAAATTGTCCTGAAATCTTGCTGTCACATTGTGTTAGAGATTCACTGACCAAACCTCGATTTGTCTCTTTATATTTTCTGCCATTTTTGCAAGTCACTGTTGTCTCTACTTTCTTTAGTTTCTTTCCTTTTGCCTTGATCTCGTCCAACAAACTCATTTTGTTTACTCTGAAGCCGACCTGTTCTATTTGCCTCCTTTGCAAATCTGCAGGTTGAATTACGTCATTATTCAGTGAACTCATAAATCTCATAACTCATGAATCCACCGATTTGGAATCAAAAGACCCTCTGTCGACTAGTGGTTTATCATACACAGTACACAGCAAACTTGAAGCCCGCCTTTCAGTTTTCCAATTTAATTAATACTGTTTTCACACTAACACATTTAAACCAGCTTTATTTAAACGAGGTTAAATGTCCACCAATGAAATCAATTCGAACCCCTGGATTGACCAATCAGAACACAACATCAAAACTGGTTTAATTTAAAATTTAATTTAAACCGGTTACACTTGAAGTGTGTTCGTAGGACGCTCCTCTGATCGAAATGCAACAATCACAAGAGACTACGAGCTGTTTAAGAAGCCAGCTATGCCCAACCCTCAAGCCTCTACAAGGAGCCTCCTTCCCAAACGACCCCGCTATCTCTCAAACGAGACCCCTAGTTGATTTCAGGATACTGAAGAAATAAATACACAAACTCGCTTTTTTGAAATGTTGAATGAATTTACAGCAAAATCTACTATAACAACATCATCGTTAACATCATAATTTTCACATACACAAAAGTGCACTATTGCTACTTGCTACTGTACTGTACTTTAATGTTTATCAACAAAGCACATTTACAACAAAATTTGCACGTATACGAATTAGTTTCAACTAGACGTCATAGTAGAAATGAAATTACTATACAATATATAATAGAGAATTAGAATATTATCTAATTTTCCCTCATATAAAGCTTTTAATATATAGCTTTTTGACAAAGACTATAATATAAGCGGCATAAGCCAAATTCTATTTGGATTGATAAGACTGACAATAACTACTATGAACTGTCAGCAACTTTTAAGATAACGATTTTTGTTGTATTTCTTTAGTTTTCGAGACTTGAACGAAAAAATTTGAGAATTAAGATGGCTAGCTGGGACATATCAGGGTCTTGCTAAAAATGAACCGTAAAAGCTCTGTTTAGCCCCGTGGAAGCTCATTTCATTTTGGAAGTTTTTGAGGGGGGACTTATTAGAGAAAGGGCTTATTAGAGAGTGGGGGCTAAATAAATTATTCAGCATATTTTGTTCTTTATTTGTCAAGGCAAATGCTATATATATTAAAAAATGAACCATAAAAGAAAGTTTTAACCGTAGATCACATGAAATTCGTAGTAACTAAGTAGTTATTAGTTGTTGTAGGCACAGATTTTGGATATCAAACACATTACAACTTAATTTCATTTAATTTCGTACGTTTACTATCGAACTTTCAAGTGGCTAAAATAAGAGGGGGGCTTTATAGAAAAGAGGGGCTTATTTCAAATTTTCAATTGAAAAAGGGGGCTTAATGGAGAGGGGACTAAAAGAAAGAGGGCTTAATAGAGCTTTTACGGTTTCTGCATCATATTCTATTTCTCCAAACCGCAAAAGATATTCAAAATCTTCAATCGTTTCTGTGAGGATGCAAAGCAAAACTTAATACAAGTTTTCAGAGTAGGCAGGTCTTAGGACACATCACCCCTGTCAATTATAGACGTCTTGGAAAAGGCGTTCGGTGATTTCCAAGAACTGTAGAATATTTATTTCGTGCTCTTGATTACTACTTGGCGTCTCCTATCATTACAACAGAGCGTCTGCTAAGAAGCGGGATGAAATACGCACATTGAAGTGGGAAGAGGGTCGTAAAATCTCCATACTCCGTTACACGGTTATCAAACGAAAATATGCAACAACAAGATCGTAAATCTACACAGCACAAATTATAACAATAAACATGCAATTAAAAGCAGTAAAAGCAAGCGAAATTTGCGCCAAGAAATGGTTAGAATATGCTAGCCCATTTCTGGTTAAAGACCACCTTGTTGTTCAGGTCTGTTTAGCCGGATTGAGATAACATTCGTCAAACTATCATGCCAGTCCTTCGCACGAGCTGATTCCAGAATCGCATAATCATCATAATTTTCACCGACTCCTGAAAAGGTAATTAAAATCGTCACAATTTAGCGTTATTTGCTAGCGTTATTTGAAAAAATTACTGTAAATGAGAATATCTCCTGGAGGTAAGAACGCTAAGAAACTTCTAAATCGCTAAAAAACAGGCTTGTCGTAAGGAATCTCAGAATGGGGGCGGGGGCTGAACAATTAACAGTCAGATCAAAGCTTTCTCTAGAGTAATGAAACTTGTCATAAAGGCAGAATTGTCACGGGAGAACTTAAACCCGGATGTCATAGTGTGTTTCTCATGAAGTTAAAAGGAATTAGAGGCTACGAGTCGCGTATAGAGGTTGCACGTCGACATACAATGGTGTTGCCATATTATTAGAAGATCAAGCACTCTTAGCAACTCTTGCACACATAATCACCTAGGCTCAAGTGAGAGGGAAACGAGCCTATGGAAGACCAAGGACGTTTTGATTCACCAATATTTGATTTGGAAAGACTATAGTAACTTGTGCTAGAGAAGAAAATGATCGAAAGAAATGGTGGAAGACAGTGCCAGTCGTGTGCCAACGAAAGGGAGTGCCCCAAGCAGTATGGGTACGACATGGTATGAGATGATGTCTCAGATGTCAATCAAAATGAGCCACTCAGAACCGTGTAATTTGACTGGTATGTTTTTTTTTAAAAACGATGCTACTATTATTGGAAGTGGGTAAATTTTTTGATATTGTAGTATTGTAGTGATAATGATGATGGTAGAATAAGAATACCTGGCACAAACGGCGGCTTGTATGCAATGCTCTCACCATCGAGCGAAAACTCCATTGAATTTTGGAAAGATAAAATTCCATTTGTTGCTTCTATAAGGAATAAAATGCATATTCTTAGTTTCGTGAGCGAATTGGGAATTGTTAGCAAAATCCTGTGAGGCTTTGCAAAGATGAAGCATCTTTTATTTCCCAAGAACGGAGTTTAGCAGTTTCGATTGGGATGACTGGGACAAAAACTACGTCAGTATCACGTGTTTGTATGGCGTCATAATCGCCTTCGAATCAGATCACGTCAGCAAAATTTTCTCTTCTCATTCAAGTCTCCGAAAAATCCGAATTTTGCGCAAAAAGTTCGAATTCATCAAAAATAAGAATTTACTGTGTAAGTATAGCGTTTTACAATCATAGTTCTTGAAATACTGTTTATCCTTTGCTTAAAATAAGACGGCAATGATTTACCGGAAAGAAGCCACTACAATCATGAATTTGGCGTCGCAATGCACGGTTTTCCAAGTTTTAAGAGCTTGAAGAAACCTCATCAATGAATTCGATACACATGAGAATATAAATTTAAAGTTGTACTGTATAAAAGACAGCTTCTGCTAACGCTTCGCTCTGTTCACTTTGTATTTATTTCAGAATTCATAGAGCGTTTCTGAAAAGACGGCACAACTAGAGGTACAGACAACATGAAACCTTTTCAAGGTCATTCCAGCTCAAGACGACTGATGTTGGTGCTAATGAAATCAATAGCTGAAAAAGGTTAGTAGGTTTCTATATTGCTAGAATTAATAATTATATTCAGGCCATAAAAGTACGCATAAATACACCTTTTAAGAACACTTGTCTTCACTTCCAGCGTGCCTGTTTCTTATTTTAAACGCGATTTTTTGGGGATTTTTTGCCAACATGTCACCTCCTACCCTTCTCAAAAACATGTTTGTGCACAAAGCATTTCCGAGCAAAGGCTTCATCCTGGCGAGGTTTCCTAAGTTTCGGAAAAAGCTGACCCAAATTTTAGCCCGGTGTTTCTTGCAATGCAAAGGTTTTTCTTATAAAAAAACCATGTATGTACTCCGTCTCACTTACTTGAAAACGTCATGTGAACTTTTTTCGATGCAGCTGCAATAACTGCTGCTTCGAACGCAACTCCTCTGCTCTGAACTCCTCCACGTTGCAGACTTCGCAATAAACCAATAGCGCTCATGTTTTCAGCTTTTCAAATAGAAATCTAAATAAAAGCACAGCGGAGATTGGTTACAGTAATGCAAAATCCTACTAGATAATACAGTAGAATGATTTTGAAGGTTTGACTCGGAATATTTGAAATTCACGAGCTGGGGGATTTTTGCTGAAGCAAACCAGGCCTGTTTCTTTCGCAAATAGTGTTTATAACATTTTTCGTAGTCATGAGCTATCGTAGGTTTCAATTTGATGGAAATGATAAACAGCTGTTTTGAAAGACAATTTTTCGTGCAAACAGAACAAAACAAAAAACCTTGATGTGCATTAAACACGGATGGGATTTAGCGAAGGTCATGCAATCATGACGTCACGCGAAATCTGAAATAGAAAGGCAAGGACGATTTTCCAGGTTTAAGATTCAAGAAAGCTTTTTCTGGTTATACGCTGAGGAAAAACGTTTATGAACAAAATCTCTTGGATAAGTTTATAATTACTGGTGAGGCGTACTCTTCCGTGCCAAATAAATGGGGGGCTGTTATAAAAGGGAGGGGTGAGATTTTCTATAAATCAAGGGGGTCTTCATAAACGGGGTGATTTTTAATTCATGAATTATAATGGTATCTTGCATAGAAACGAAGAATAAGGCTGTGATGGGATCTTCTAGAAAGAAAAGATCTGTTTAAGTTTAGCTGGACATCTGGGAAATTGATAAGATGGTCCTAATAAGTTTGGGGTTGGAAAAGTTTTCGGAAAATTGATAAGTGTCCCCCCGTTAATTTGGCACTGAAGTGTATTGGTGTTGTAGTTTTTTTCTATCCAAATTTTGGGAAGGTTTGACTTGAATCCTCCCTGTCTGATCCATTAATAAACTGGTTTCCACGTTGGGTTTCCGCAAGAGTGACTCATTAAGACATCAAATTCAACTACTCATTCCATTTGGTTAGCTGAATTTGCAGTGCAAAGAGGGACGTACAAATAATTGTTAATTTTATTGAAAAACATGATGATTTTTGGGACATCTTTGAGATGAGACCAAATACAGTTCGCGTAAAATTATATTCTGGGGCCCTTGTTTGAAATTGTCCCATATTTTCCAACATGGAAAAAACTATCAGCCAAACATACACCATATCGGAGACGTTTTTTCGAACCGATGGATACGTTTATACCCAACAGAACGTTCTTGGGTTATATGTGGCTGTGGTTATGACACTGTGGTACGATCAAGTTAATACAAAGAAATAAAATCAAAAAATGAAGTCAAACATTAAAATGCATCGCAATTCCTTGCTTTGCTTGCGTTTGAAAAGAAATGGTATGATGTTACACGACAATTGAATACCTAGTTAATGCCAATAGGCATGCCATTGCCATGAGGCCATGACGAGGGAGTACGGTATGTGGTTTTCAACTGGGACGGCCCCGCCGGCCGTACACTTCAAATCAAAGGTAAACAAACCCATAGAAATCAACATGAGAAACCCTTTCAATGAAAAAACCCTTGCACTTTACAATGCAGTGGAATTAAACATGTCCATGGTAAATGCACCTTCGGGCTTCGCCAGTAGTGTATTCGTAACGTAAACAAAACAAAACATGATTTGATTTGACCAAGATACATACCTTCTCTTCTTTCTTAACCTTCGCTATGACTTCTCATAAACTTCACTTAGTTCTGTATTAATGGAATGCTTTAGTGACACGTAAATCACATGAATACCTTCGTTAATACCTTCGATTTCTCGGTAGAATATAGCAGAGAGAGACTTCGCCACGTTTTTGCAGCTTTCAATTTCTGTTGTTTTGATTTCGATCGAACCAGAGAACAGACAAGATCATTGTGCTAATATTGTACCGGATGTAGACCTAACTCGTAATCAGCCAATCACAGTCCGCAGGTGATGCAAAAATCACGTGCCTAGCCATGCCTAATATGGGCAATGTAAATAATGAAGTAGATTAGACACGTGGCAATCTGAGTCTGTTTCCCTTATCTATTAACGTCTTAAGGTTAAGTTGCTTGCTTGGACTGGCCTGTGAAGTACACGTTTTTTTTTTTTATAAGAACAAAGTATATAAGAACATAAGGCTTCAGAGGCTAAAAAGTTAAGAACATGCTAAGAACATTAAAAGGCTTTGTGAAGCTAGAAACAAATTAGAATTTACTTTCTTGTTGCGCTGTCCTGTTCTCAACTCTAGAAAACAGGTGAACTATCAATCATTGTGAATATATGTGATATTTTTACATATGCGCCCCTTTTTGTAGCAATTGCCATCTAATTTGAAGAAGAACAGCTTTTTAAAAAGCAAGAAAATGAAGAACATGTTAAGAACATTTTGAGCCTTCAAATCGGAAAAATTAAGAACATTGCATGGCTTTCTTCAATTTCAGTGTTCTTATAAAAAAAAAAACGTGTAGGGCTTTGTGCAAAGATGACACCCAGGCTAATGTATTTCGTGCACGTTTTTGCCACTGGTTTCCCTTTATAGCTTATAACAACAACAGCAACTCTTTTAACTACAACAACAGCTTGAGGAAACGAAGCCTAGAGTTACATCCAACTGAGATCGCGCAAACTGGTCTTGTTCAATGGCCTTCTCTGAGTTGGCTTAAACCGAGTCATCCGAGCGTCCTGCAATTTAACTCAATCGCGATAACTACAACTTGCTACAACCTAATAAGTCTAGGACGCGTCTACGCGTCATGGAAAATAGAGGGCTTCTTCAACTTCTAATTACAGTATCCACAGAAAGAAGAACGGCCCTCAACATGAGAACAGTTTTCGCAGTATTTGATTGGGTGGGTGAAAAGGGCGTTGAACCAATCAACGAACAATGTACAACATACTATATTTTGAGCATTAAGCGTCTAGTAACTCACATGAGAATAGCGATAACTACGATTCGTGAAATAAGCAATGCCATCAAGAATGAGGGCCCAAGAAATTCTCTTAGATACCAGGTAGTTAGTTAGTTACTTCATTAGTTAGTTAGTTAGTTAGTTAGTTAGTTAGACGCATCTGTTGTACGCAGTCACGCAGTATACTCACTTTTATTAACAAGGCTCTACTAACGCAAGCAAAGTCCGCGCAAATTTTAAGACCCAGCAAAAACTCCAGGCACAGGCAGAAAAGCTACAAAAACATAGTAACAACAAATCTATTTTCAAATTGATATGGCTACACGGATAAGTTACAACAATAAGGTTGATATAAATATGATGTATAGTATAAAACCAAATAGAGAAAGTTATTAAAACGACTTATATCTCTTCATATTTTGTACACCCACTGTAATCCTGATAATAGTAAAGTAATGGTAAACCAGAATAGATGAAGGTTATTTGTAATAAAGTCACAGTTTGGATATGAAAGAAATATTGTTCTATGGCTTTATATAACAGCTGAATAAAAACATAACTAAAAGCGATAAAGCCGTGAAAAAAGGGAGATCTAGTCATAGCTTGAGGTTTAAAACGTGGATTTCAAAACGAGTATAAAACGGGCTTTCAAATATTAACAAATGTAAGGATAATTTTATGGTTTGAGGTCTCTGATATGGATCTAATGTCTCTATTATCTACGGGTTGATTCCTCCCTAATGATAAGTTCAAGCCTGTTATTATTCAAGTTTCAGCTTCAGAGGCACATCACTTTCCATCAAGGCTGCACAGTACATTTCCTTCCTTTCTAACAATCATGTTTCTCTATGCTGACGTAAAATCATGTATGAATTTGGTTTTTAATTTCTAGCCAGACTATTTTGGGATTTAAACAAAACAAAAGCTAAGAACTTGAACATTTTAATTTTATGCCAATATATCTAGGCGTGATCTTGGAAGGACATCTAAAAAAATCTACTTAAAGAAAAGGGTGTCTTGAAAGCATATCAATCTAACTAAAAAGATATCTGTCTACCCGAGTATAAACAAAAGTTGAGTACAAACGTCACAGCTTTACTAATAGAAATTAAGTCAGAGTCGATTAGGTACCACAAGTAAGTTCATTCAGTCTTTTGTAAAAAACTTGCTAGTTTAGTATCTCCTTGTAAATCTATCTCTGTCATATCTACTGTCTCGATCAAATCCTCTGTCACGTTCGAACCTTCCTCCACCGATGCGATCACGACCACGCCTATCATCATATCGATCGTCACGAAAGTTGCGGCCACGAGGCGAGAGACTTCGACGTCTAAAAGAGAAAAACGCCAGTTTCAGGGAGAGATATCGTCTTAAGCTATGGCTAAACACGGAGACTTGTCGCGTGCGACACTGTATTCGGCGTGTCTCCCAGGGTCATTTGCATGTCCCAGAGGTAAATTTTGTATTTACAAATTTTGTCGCGTGCTACTAAGTTTCAGAGGTGGCTAAACTTCAGAGGGCGCGACATGTCTTCTAGTTAAACCAAATCATTATGCTCTATACTTTTAACATGTTACTTTTCATTCCTGTGCACGCTAATTGTCAAACAATTTCTACCTCTAAGTTGCAGAGGCGTGATCTTTCCTCTCATCATTGATGAATGAATAGAATTCAGCGCGCTATCTCAAATGTTCTTAGCCTCAAACAAATTTTCATTTCCCGTCAACGAAATAGAGAGAAGAGAATACCTCTTGAAAAGGCATTGGCATTGATCAAGGCAGTAAGACTTGTGCAAAGCCTGATGAAGGCTTTATTGATCAGCTTTTATTGTATGAGAAAGAAATAGCATTCGTATTTGCAAGGAAGCTGCAGCATAAAAAAGATTGTTTATATTGCAACCTTAAGCTTATGAAATCTTCACTTGATACACAAGATTACAACGATACAATATACTGATTCACTGACCTGTCTCTGTAACTATCGTTGTAGCTGGAATATCTTGGAGGAGATCTTTCACGATCACGATCAAAACCATTGTATCGTCCACCTCCAAAGCTAAAAAATGTGAGAATTTTTCAAATCAGTATAGCAATAAAGCAGTAAAGCATTAATTTTCAGTTCCAGGGTTTAATAGACCTTTCCGCAAAAGATGGCGGCTTTTCTGCCCTTTGTTTTTAATTAAGGATTTTGGAAGGGAATTCTGGGGATAATTTCCTTAGTTACCTATTTCACATAGCTCCAGACGTTGAATTCGTTACTAAGGACATTATTCCCAGAACTCCCATCGAAAATCCTTAATAAAAACAAAGGACTTACAGAAACGGTCGCCATCTTTTGCGGAAACGTCTATTGGAGAAGATAACTTTCTTGCTAGGATGAATCTAGTCACAGAAATCTTAGCTGTACCCAAGACAAATCCGAAGGGCACTTCACTCTTCCAAAAGACATAAGAGATTCTTATTGAAACAAAAAGATTTCCAAGGAATGTCCTTGAAATTAATAGAAATTACGGCAAAGATGTGAAAGATTCCCAAGGAGTGAATTGCCACTCAGACAAATCCAGCAACCTGACCAGTTTTGAAAGAGTTTGTTTCTTGACTTCTACTGATTCTTTTGGTCATCTTGATGTACTCTGAAAACTGACAGTTGTGCAAAATACAAAACCAATCTAGCTTGCATTTTTAATATGTGTATTTTGATCCAGAGCTTGGTTAATATTCCGCTTTAGTCAATTGCTTTGGTCTGTTTCTGACTTCATATTCTGAGGGGTATCAGACGAAGAAAGTTTCATACTATGGCTATAGATGTTCCCTGATTTATTGCATTTTATCAATTTAAATCATTACTAAAGAAGAAAAGTTTAAAACCATAAACCCTGGTTTCCATATAGCCAGAGATGATAATTGCTACAGGGACATTGCTATATTTCAATGATATGGGAACATGTCTTTAAGCACGATGACGCAAGTCAATAAACCATAAGTCTAAAGTATAAGAAAGTAATGAATCACAAACCTTCTTCTGTTTCTTCCTGCAAAAAGGGAAAGAAAAACATCTAGGTGAATGAAGCGAAGTTTAAATAAATGAGATTAAGATATTGAACCATTAACTTTTATAACCTTTAGGATGCAGATAATATTAGAACATGAAGAACAAGAGGTACATCTTTATAAGTAGCAGATATGTCATGGAAAACAAGTTTGAAACATTCTATATGTTGTGATAAACAGCAGAAACACATAAGGCATTCTAATAAATACAACAGGGAATACTAATACATACATACACATGCATGAAAAGGTACAGCCAGACATAACAATGGAGGGGAAAAAGAGCGTCAACACTTTTACGTCAGATTTAGCGTATATACAAAACCTATCTTGGCAATGATTTGCCTAACGACCACTTGGCTAAACTACTTAGTTACCCATTTTTCCAACTTTGAAGTTCTGCAAAACTCAAAAATTTTAAACACATATCAAACATGGAATTTCGCTGGGTTATCCTTGGGTTCAGATAGGATCTTTCTGCAAGCAAAATGGCTAAGAGCAAAGATACAAATAATTTGCACTTTCAAACCTCCAAAATCTCTATCCCTTGATCTGGATCTATCTCTTAATCTTCCAGTCTATAAAATTATAAGGTCTCAATTAATAACAAGGAATCAAATCTTCAAAAGATTTTGTGGAAAAATAGACCAAATTACGATATGGTTGCAAGGCTAAACTTGAACTGCATAATCATTATTAAATAACCTGCATGTTTCATGGGCAAAGCATGTTTACAGCAGGGCTGTCAACTTTCATTGTGAAAAATCAGATTTCATGCACTAACTCTCCATTGCTCATGATGTTTGATGGAGTGGCCTCTCTTACAAAATACACTGATACCCCTTTTTAACCAAACTTGCTTGCAACAACGCTGCAAGCCAATTTTCAGCACTGCAGCATAAAAAAACTGAATGCATTCCTAGCTGTGTGCTGCAAAGAAATTTCAAGTCCAGAAGAATTGATTATTGCTCAGGTAGCAAGCAAGCAACCTTTATTTTTCATCACAGGTGGGGGTCCAAAAAGTTGTCTAGCTCACGTGGGACTGCAGCTTACAACATAGCGGCATGCAATGGAGAAGTTACTATAGCATAGCAGCAGCAACCCATTGTGAAATCTTGAAAGCAAAAATATAGTGTGATGGAACATGTGCTTTAAATATGAGTACTGACCTTATCTCCAATGCTGCCCTTTGCCCACTCCACAACAATTCTGGATCCCAGCAGACGTCTGCCATTTTCGGCTCGAATAGCTTCCTGAAATAACAAGGAACGATTTTAACACAAATAACAAAATATTTATTTGGAAGAAGACAAGAAATAAAAAGTTTGCAGAGGTTGAATTACTTCTAAATGAATACATTACTGCTAATACATTGCAAATAAAAAACTGGAAACATTTTTCAAAAAGTAATGCTTCTCTCTAGAAACAAGTCAAAAAAGTAGAAGTAAAACATTACTGTATTAATTACCAATGAATCATCTTTTGAGTTTCAGAACCATTAGGGCTAATGATACTTTTGTAGTGGTGGTGGGCTGGGATAAGGATGTGAAAGACCATCGTAGTGCTGATCCTTCTCAAATGCAAACTGTATATGAATATGAGGTTGGGGGCTACTGATGGAAATCTTAGTCCTTGGCATGGAGGGAGACATATCAGACATTTTCAGGGTACCAAGATAATTAGAACAAGGATCCTTGTGTGGCTAGGTGTCTTGAAAAAGTGGGCTATATCACTGGCTCAACAAAACAAGGTACTGATTGCACTTTCAGCTGATTTTGCATTGGTGTTTTCTATATTCTTTTGGGCTTTTTCTTGAAGCTGCCTGATCCATGTATAGGCAAACAAATTCTAGGCAGGCTGTTCTGTGTAGGATCTTCAAAATCCAGCATTTACTAATCTCCTTCTCAGCTGATCTTGCATTGTTGTTTTCTTCTCTCTCTGGGTGTTTTCTTGAAGCTACCTGATCCAGGAATTGGCAAACAAATTCTTGGCAGGGTGTTCTGGGTAGGATCTTTAAAGTCCAGTGTTTCTGCTTGCTTACTCTCAGTTTCATCAATAGACTAGCAGGAGTAGCAGGAATGTGTGGTTCTTCCTTCTCTCTGATGAGGATGCTTCTTTCTGATAACATGCCGAACACCCATGGACACTGATCACATAGATTTTACATTGAAAGTGACTTCTCCAGAATCAAAAATCTAAGCAACTATCCAAGGATCCAAAATCTCACAAAAACAGCTGATAAAATGACTTAACTGCAATGTTGGGCAAAAAGTCAGAGATATTGGCTGAATAATAACTTAACAATGGTGTTCTGGTTTTTGTCCAGACATGCAAGCCAGTCTTGGTACATCTGTCTGACGTCTTTCAATGCTCATGGTGACTTTTTAAGGCAAGAATGCTTGCTTGGACTTTTCATGTACCAATGACGATGATGATGTTTATGGGGCTGGGGATGGGAGTGGCTATTTGCAAAAGATGTTGGCTTCCAAACTGAGTGGGGGCAAAGAAGGCAACACAATACTGCACTTAGATATCATGGCAACAAGGCAAGTGATAACAATTCTGATGCCCTCTGCCAAGAAATGAAAACACAATTTTGCAATTATACATGCTAAAAACATTTCTCCTACCTTATATTGGTACTGAAAATTTAAATAACAAAAAATCTAATAAACACAACCCTGGTTGGAAACTTTATTCTGTGCACGGAAGACCTTCCATGCACAATTTTGGTCCATATTATAGTCCCTATTGTTTTGAAAATAATAGTCCCTATTGTTTTGAAAACAATAGCCTTCCATGCCTTCCAAAGATTCCAACCACGACAATCATTATCAAGAAACATTGATATTGAAAACAATAAAGTACAAAAGCCTATGCAATGCTGAAATTTCATAAGGTATCTAACAGCTACTGCTGAAGCTATAGAGAAAAACTAAAAACTGAGAAAAAGTGCTTTTTTTACCTCTGCATCTCTTGGACTTTCATATTCAACAAAGCCAAATCCTTCAAGAAATGGAAAAAGACATATTACCTACCAAATTAATTTCATAGTCTAAAGCAGGTCATTCCTTATAGGCGAATGGCTGGCAGCAGCCTAGGCCCGTAACATGCAGGGGCTTGTAGGCCTTAGGCCCATGCGTTCAGCCCTCTGTTTTCAAGCAAGAAAAAACTTACCTCGCTTCAAATCACATCTCAGCAACTTCCCATGTTTGAAGAATACGTTCTCTAAATCACGTTCATGGGTTTCTCGGGATAAACTTCCGACGAAAAGCTGTGCTGCCGACATTTTTCTGACAAAATTTCAAAGTTACTTTGCTGTGCTGTGAGGGAAAAAGCAAGGATAAAGAGAGAGGAACAACACAAAGAACTCTGTCTGGGCAATGCATCATGGGAGCTGTGAGCAATGCATTCTGGGAGTTTTCAAAAAAGAGGCTTGACCTCGTTTTCGCAGATGAGGTTGAAAAAAAATTTGATTTCAAAGGTTCAAAGTTCACTTGCTCTTTTGAACTGTGTTTTGAAGACTGGAGAAATTCATCAGAACTTTGCAAAATAAACCGAGCCAGAGGTGAGAAAGCTTCGAAACTTAATGTTCATGAAAATCTTTTAGTCCATGCTTTCAAAAGTAATCTTAGTAAATACTGTTTCTTCTGAAAATAAATCAATGTCAGTGCAGTGCATGGTGCAGTTGTGGTGTGTGGACCAGAGTAGAGAGAGCCAGACTTGACTTGAGACCGAAAACAAAGAGTTGGGCACTTGCACACCTACACTTGAGATATTCAATAGAACAATAGGATAGAACAATAGAAAGGGGCTCTTGCGCACACCAGATCTCATTGAAAAAAGCCATACTCTGTCTACAAAGCAAAGGGGCCAGAGAGTGTACCCATAAACCCCATCCCATATATTGTATTATTAGCACATTCAGCAGGGGTCCAGGTCAGTCTGCAGAGTGTGTGAGTGGTGAACCCCGAGAGACATATTTGCTCAAATCATTCTGTGCACAAACACACCATTGCTCCATTGTTTCCATGCAAAAAGTCTTTATTCAAACCATGCAGAGTGTGCACTGTTTCAACAAGATCTTGGGGGCACCATCACCAAGAATCTGCTAGTGCAGAAGCAAAAATAAGGCTTTAACAGAGACTTTTTTGCATGGAAACAATAGAGCAATGATGGTTTGGTGCACGTAATGATTTGAGCAAAAATATCTCGGGTACACCACTCACACAGTCTGCAGACTTGGCACCAGCTGTTACTGGGCAATGGTGCCCCCAAGATCTTATTGAAACTACAGTGCCCACTCTGGGGTCAAGGGAGGGGAGTTACTGTGCATTGCAAGCAGAGGGTGGGATGGTGCTAGAGGTGTTTGTGTCATGAGGTGAAGTGAACAAGCTGAGCCCTTCGCTAACTTTCCTGCTTCCTCCAAATTAATTCTGAGTGTGCAAAGCAAATCTAGGAGTGCAAGGCCAATTTCAAGGGAAATTTTTTTTAAAACAAACAAAAAGTACTTACTACTACTTACTTACAATAAAGAAAAAGTGCACACAAAAAAGTTCAAGCGTGATTTTTGTATAGTTCACAATATTATCTTCTGTGTGAAGTTTGCAAAATTAGCAGTCTGACTTCCTGTGCACCATTTCGACCAGAAATCTAATGCCCTGTTTGCAATGTATGGCAGTTTTCAACAAGTTCTTTGGGCTGCAAGAGTCACTTTCTATTGTTCTATCCCATTGTTGGCCTGTTGTTCTATGGAGAACTATGGCTTGCCAATGCCAAAATCTGCAGTGTGGTCAAATGCTGGTGCATCCATAATGCCAAGGAATAAGTAGTGCTTTGGCATTATTCCCCATTTCATCATAATTTTGTTAACATTCTGAAAGATTTTTTCTTACTGTTTAGGTGTCAAAATCATGCAAAATTTGATGAGCATTTCAAGATTACAAAGATTATCACATAAGCTCAAGATCAATGAATTCCAATCAGTAATAAACAAAGGTATGATCTATCTACTCTCGGCCTATCTGATTTACACACACCTTAAAAGCTAAGCCCCCCTCTCTCTTTTTACCTCCCTCTTTATATTAAGTCCCCTTTTTCAAGTGAAAATTTGAAATAAGCCCCTCCTTTCTATTCAGCCCCCCTCTTATTTCAGCCACTTGCAAGTTCAGTAGTAATCATACAAAATTAAATGAAATTAAGTTTTAACCTGTATGATATCCAAAACTTGTGTTTAACAACAACTAATAACTACTTGGTTACTAAGAATTTCTTGTGATCTAAGGTTACAACTTTTTCATATTAAGTTTTTAATACCTGTAGCATTCCTCTTGACAAGTAAAGAACAAAATATGCTAAATGATTTATAAAGCCCCCATTCTCTAATAAGCCCCCCTCTCTGATAATTCCCCCCTTAAAATGAAATGAAATGAAATCCAAAATGATATAAGCCCCCTGGGGCTAAATAGAGCTTTTACGGTAGCTGAGTTGATATAATTGAAAAGGCTACTCATGTGTGTTGACTCAGGTCAGGGTTTGCAAATGGACCTGCAAACAATTGTCTACTTTAAGTAGTCTTTATTCTATGTTAAACCTACCTGACCGACTTTTTTCAAACCATTCTTCATTAGTCAATTGAGATTTTCCTTATAGTCATTTCTAGAAATATCAGAGTTTCCAAAGCTGCTCTATCCAGTAGCTCAAGAAAGAATCTAATCTTCAGTAAAGAATATGATTATGTCATTGTTGGAGCTGGCTCCGCAGGATGTGTGCTTGCAAATAGATTAAGTGAAGATGGAAAGGATAAAGTCCTTGTTATTGAAGCTGGACCAAAGGATTATTCATGGGATTGGAGAATACATATGCCTTCTGCATTGCAATATAATCTTGATGGAACGAGATACAACTGGGCATACATGACGGAACCACAGCCTTACATGGATGAGAGGTAAGAGCTCAAACAAGTAAGCATATTTATCAGGCAACACAGGTTCAGGTAATGGCAACATTGCTACTCATGTGGCCCTGCATCTTGGGTCCAGGAGGGGATGCTTCCAGATAAATAGGGTACAGATCAACCTCTGTTGAGTCAAAAAGTACACCTGAATGGATATCAACTGATTGGAAACAGATGCCCAGATGGATACCAATATCATGAAATACAAACCCAAAAAGATGCCTGGACTAGAATCGCAGTCATATATATATACTAACATCAGTACTTCAGTCTTTCACAGAATCTTTGATACAGACTACCATGGGATTTCTCAAGGCCCCAAAAATTTTATTGGAAATTGAATGTCTAACCAGTGGTTAGATTGGCCAATTGAGGATGTGGTCAGTCAGAAGTTATGTCAAAACTGTTTTGCTAACTAATGGCCACGTAGAGGTCTCTCAGGCTTTCTCCTTTGCATTAGGATCCACACAAGTTGAGCCAGCCGAATCCAAAATTTCCAAGCTATACAACTATCAAGAGTCTGATTTTTTCATTTTAGACAGATGTACTGGCCTCGTGGTCGTGTATGGGGAGGATCATCTTCATTAAATGCAATGGTTTATATACGAGGTCATGCAGCTGATTATGACGGTTGGGAATCTGCTGGAGCTAAAGGATGGTCATATGCCGATTGTTTACCTTACTTCAAGAAATCACAAACACATGAACTGGGTAAGTTCAACGAGTATCAGAATTTTTAAGGCTACAGTCTCCATACACTATTATCTGTGAATCCTGATGCCCTAGAGGTTATTTACTTTGTTAGTGAAGAGGTATTCGAGTTTGCAAGTCAGATAGTAAGCTGTTAGTTAGTTTGTTGGTTACTTAGTTAGTTAGTTAGTTAGATGGTAAGTTAGATGGTTAGTTAGTTTGTTGGTTACTTAGTTAGTTAGTTAGTTAGATGGTAAGTTAGATGGTTAGTTAGTTAGTTGGTTAGTCAGTTGGTTGGTTATTCTTTAGTTATTTAGTTAGTTATCTAGTTAGTTAGTTAGCTAGTTAGTTAGTTTGTTACTAGTTAGTTAGATAGTTAGATGGTTAGTTAGTTAGTTAGTCAGTTGGTTGGTTATTTCGTTAGTTATTTAGTAAGTTAGCTAGGTAGTTAGTTAGTTAGTTAGTTAGTTAGTTAGTTAGTTAGTTAGTTAGTTAGTTAGTTAGTTAGTTAAGTTTAGTTAGTTAGTTGGTTTGTTTTAGTATAGTTAGTTGGTTTGTTTGTTTGTTAGCCAATTAGTACCTTTGTTAGTTGGTTAGTTGGTTAGTTGGTTCGTTAGTTAGTTAGTTAGTTAGTTAGTTAGTTAGTTAGTTAGTTAGTTAGTTAGTTAGTTAGTTAGCTAGTTAGCAAGTTAGTAATGAAAATGAAATTCATTTGTCTTTCTTGTTTACAGGAGAAGATGACTACAGAGGTGGAACTGGTCCATTGCACGTCTCACATTGTAAGATGGAAAACCCTTTATTCCATGCTTTCATTGAAGCTGCTAAACAGTGTGGATATCCATATACAGAGGACATGAATGGATATCAGCAAGAAGGCGTTGGCCCTATGGATATGACAGTGTATAAAGGAAAACGATGGAGTGCTGCTCAAGCGTATCTACGACCGGCGTTGAAAAGAGAAAATTTAGAAACCGATACAAAAGCGTTTGTTTATCGAATATTAATGGATGGAAATAAAGCTATTGGAGTCGAATATGAGAAAGGTGAGTCGATTTTCGTTTCAAATTGCCAAGAGTAAACATTTATCTTTGGTTTCGATATAGCTGTAGCGTCTAGCAATTGAAAAGTTGTCTGCGATGCATCACCGATGGATGAGTTGCTGCGGGAAGCTGCAATTATCTGCGCTTGCAAATCGTTTGCCTGTCCATGTTGCTCTTGTTCTAGCCTTAGTCTTATTACATGAATTCCACTCTTCGCAAACAGCAACACATCAACAATAACAACCCTACAGCTGATTGTTCAGAGTTCATAACATTAACTACGACTCGTATAATAAGTCTAATATAATCTTATATTATGAAGATGAAGGTGAAATGGTGTAGCTATTTAGGACTATTTGCCAGAATCTCATAAGGAGACAAATTAACGTGATCGCAACACTTCCTGTGACGCTACCATTGATGGAATTGAAATCTAGTCTCACTGAAATCCCAAAATCAAAAAAGCTGGATTTAGATCAATGGCGTAACCAAGGGGGCACGTGGACAGTTCCTTCCCCCAATCATCGCCAAGATGGGTTTGTATGTAGAGTAAGTCTTATGTTAAAAGATATCAAGTAATGACTTGCTTATTGTTCTTAAAACCACGCCCTAATTTTCCTTGACCACACCTTTTTGCTCCTCCAATTTTGGATGCCTGGCTACCCCACGAATTTAGATACGGCCGCCAAAGACCCTTCTATGAATATCTGCATCTCAGAGACTTACATTCTTCTGCTGGTACGCAACATTTCCTCTTTATTCTGAATTTTGTTTCTTCTAGATAGTCAAATTCGAAGAATGAAAGCTAATAAAGAAGTCATATTATCCGGAGGTGCTATCAATTCACCTCAATTACTAATGCTCTCTGGTATTGGTGATGCTGGTGACTTGAAAAGGCTTGGCATTCCCGTCGTCATTGATAGTCCTGGTGTTGGAAGGAATTTACAAGACCACTTAGAAGTCTATGTTCAACATGTAAGCCTTTTGAAATATTTTAGTTTCATCAATAAATTTGTAGTGAATGGCGAATACAAGAACAGATTTTTTGAAATTCAACAAGGGGCATACCAAATTAGATGGGATTCGAACCTGGACTGCAGTCTCTCTCCAAGTCATACAGCACTAGGCTCTCCTCCCGTTAATCGCTACACAATATCAACACGGGGAGAGGAAAAGAAGACATACTGGGTGATTTCGTTGAGCTCTATTGCTGAGTGGAAACATCGTGGTTCTTCAGTCGTCGGTTCTTCAAACTTTAACATACTGTAGTTTAACATTCGCTATTTGGGCAGACTTGGGACAAAAAGATTAGTCTTGGAGTCGCTTTAGGTCACAGTTAGGGTTTAGTCTTAGGCCTAGTCTTATTGCTTTTTATAAGAGGCTGGCTGGCCCAATCTATAGGTAACTCTCTCCGTGCCAGCTCGGTTTTTTTAATGACTGTGTATTGTTGTCTCTTTGGCGCAGTGGTTAGCATGCAGGACTCACAACGACAATTTTGTGGGTTCAAGACATGGTCTTACTTGTGTTGAAGAGATTACACCCTTAGGCAAGTTGTTAACACAAATGTGCCTTCCTCTACCCAGATGGTTATGGTAAATGGGTACCTAATTGTTAGTTATGAGCGCGGTGAATGGTTGAACCCGTCTATATGGTACTGCACCCAGACTAGGGGATGAAGTTTAAAATCGGTTGAGTAGCCCTAGACTCGAAATAAGACTATAAAACTACAAATTTACTTTGTATTGATACTGAAAAACCTTGACAGAGAATGACTGAATTGTGACGTAGCTAATCATCTTACCTTTCACATATATACTATATTTTAGGAATGCAAGCAACCTATCACACTTTACAGTGCTGTGAAACCATGGAATATGGCTGCTATTGGCCTTCAATGGCTTGGATTTCAAACTGGTCTTGGAGCCACGAGTCATCTGGAAGCCGGTGGATTCATCCGATCAAGAGAAGGTCTAACACATCCTGACATTCAATTCCATTTTCTGCCTTCAGCTGTCCATGACCATGGTAGAGTAAATCCAGACAGACATTCTTATCAGGTATCTTCAATTATTTGTTTTAGTGTCCTGGTGGTCTGAAATACATGGAACTTAGAAACTAGGGTTTTTGTGGTCCCTGGTGCCCAGCGGTTAGGGTACGTGGCTTACAACGAAAATGTTCTGAATTCGAGATGGGGCCACAGTCTCTCCGGTTGTGTTGAATAGATAGCATCCTTAGGCAAGTTGATAATACAAATGTGCCTCTCTCTACCCAGGTATATAAATGAGTAACTACCTGGACGGTAGTTATGAGCGCCGTGTGTGACTGTACCCTGCTCTATGCTATATGCATACAGACCAGGGTTAAAGTGTAAACTCGACTGAGTAGTAGGCTAGTAGTAGTACAGTTTGATTTGTTCAAATCTCTAATATTTGATTCACCCACCTGATGCCTGACTTGTAAGACCTGTTTTTACTAATGCTAACTGTATCAGAATGATACATACTTTTAATACCTGTTTTTCACTAATGCTAACTGTATCAGAATGATACATACTTTTAATACCTGTTTTTCACTAATGCTAACTGTATCAATAACCTCCGTTGTTGGCTAATGTATTCCTCTTTTGCTCTTTCGCCAAGGTCGTCATCGAGAGGCATTTCATTTCTCGAAAAGGAACGACCTATGAGCTGAAAATGTTTGTCCCTTCTTCAGAGCAATGCTGTTTCTTGCATATAAATTCCACTGCATTAACAATATCTTGGTTAAATATGGTTCTTTCTTTTGTTTCTTTCAGGCTCATGTTGGAACGCTGCGACCAACAAGTCGTGGATATCTTATGCTTAGATCAACGAATCCTTTTGACCCTCCTATACTACAACCAAATTATCTACAAACAGAAGAAGATAGGATCGATATGAGAGAAAGTGTCAAGCTGACCAGAGAGATTTTCCTTCAGAAAGAATTTGAACCTTTCAGAGGACCAGAGCTACAACCAGGTAAGGGGACTGGATTTCTTCACCTTTAGGAAGTTGTGTCATCACCAGCAAAGTATAGATAGCAACAAGCAGGCAGGCTATCTTGACTTGTTAATGCAGATATGATGTTGATGCTGGTCAGTGATACTCCTGTTCTGCACTTATCAAAGCTGTTTCTGACACAGTATCAAAAATTGTGCCCACCGCTTATTATGACAAGACTTTGATGTTTATAGGGGCAACATTTCGGGATAGCCCCGTCTCCCAGCATTTCTGGTGAGCACCGTCCCCCACCATCATTAGTAGTAGACACAACCATGTCTGCTAGAAGAGAATAGGAATTTGGGAAGTGTTTGTGGTACAGTCCGATGCGTGTTTCAAATGCCACGTCTATATTAACGTTTACGTTTGCCTTGGCACCTCAGACCCGAGCTTATCTCCCCTGTTAATGTCTGGATCTCCGATGATCTCTAACGGTCTCTACTGATCTCTTATGATCTCTACTTGTCTCTTATGATCTCTGGATCTCCGATGATCTCTAACGGTCTCTACTGATCTCTTATGATCTCAAAAGATCTCTAATGATCAACGTCTCTATTCAAGGCAAAGACGTGACGACAGATGAACAGATTGACGCTTTCATAAGGAAAAAAGGTGACTCTGCTTATCACCCATCGTGCACTTGCAAGATGGGCAGCGATGATGACGTCATGGCTGTTGTTGACAACCAAGCCCGCGTGAAAGGTGCAGAAAATCTGCGGGTTGTAGATGCATCGATAATGCCAAATATGATCAGTGGTAATTTGAATGGACCAACGATTATGCTTGCTGAGAAAGCTGCTGATATCATAAGAGGAAAAGACCCGCTGCCAAGGAGCACTGCAGCAGTGTATAAGACACCAATGCAAGGGCAGAGATGAATAGAAATTTAGAATTAGTAGTATAGATTAGTAGACATACAATACCTGTCGAATGTGTCGTGAACCCCCCCATTATAAGAAAATCTAAATACTTCTGGCAACACATTTTTACAGTATGTCGGGAGTACCCTTTGAATCACCTTCAATCTTCTAAATCATTTATATTATAGTTAAATACAGGTAAAACCCGACTGCCTAAACTTATTATCTTGCCCAATATATAAGAAACATTTAATAATAACCCACATTGCAAAAACGTATGAGTGGGAAGCTGGATTTGATATGGTTTCAGCCCTCCCCCTACTCAATACTGCTGCATTATTAACCCTCTAGGAATGCTGAATGTTGCGAGTCATGCATGCCATAGGAATTAAATAAGTTAATAAATGTTGTTAAATTCTTTTTATCGTTCATTTGTACATGTATGTATGTAATGTATGTATGTATTTATTATGAGTTCATTGTGATAACTATATGATAAGGTTCTTGCCAAGCAATCAAATACTGTTTATCAAACATTTGAAATTTCTTTTTGAAAGCAAAATGTTTTACCGTTTTACCATTCGCAAAATATTGCTGGTCAAACATTTTGGCTTGCATAAAAGCAAAGAATATTTTTGAAAAAAATTGTGCAATAAATGTATGTAGGTTAATTTTGCTTGTCGAGAAATGTTTTGTGGTTTGGCAAAATGTTTGATCGTTTGGCAAGGTCCTTAGCTGTTAATCTTGAATTTATTAGGTTCCTGTTTGTCAAGTTTGTTCGTTTTGCTTATGATTATAATTTCAAGACAATTTAATTGTAATTATTAATATAATAATAACGAATGTTAATTTGTTAATTAATTCATTTCATACATTTACACGTTTGTTTATTTTCATACATTTGATTCATTCAACAAATATAATTTACGTAATAAATAGAATAAATAAATATGTTATAATAAGAAGCTATACTAAAGAGAGCTGTTACTAAACGTAAAAAAATTATTTTCTGCGCCTGTTATCGCTCGATTTCAAGCCTCGATTTCATTAACCAATCATGTTTCACCCTTAAGTTTCAAGTTATTGTCAGCAAAAAGTTACGAGTTTTATGCCCAAAGGATATACTAATACGTGTTCTACTATAAAAAGTCTGTCTTGTTGGAAAGTTTATTGCTAGGATCTCAGTAGTAGGTTAACTAATCGAGACCTCGACCCTGGCCGTGACGCTACCGTGGCTGGGCTCGAACCCTGACCACACTGATAACATTGTTTCTAGAGCAACAAAATCGCGTAACAGTTGCCAGATGTTTCAAGAGGCGGTAGGTTGTAGATTTGTTATGCAACAACATTATAATCTTGCAACCAACACTATACAATAAAACCGCATAGTGGTCCCTTATTACTTGGTCCCTCTCTTCGCAAACAGCGGCAAAATAACAAAAAACAGCCCAACAGCTATTTGCACAAAGTTTTTAAGTAACAGCGGTTTCAAGGTTATTCATTTAGACGGTAGCGATGACTTGGGCTCAAAATAAATCAATAGAGGAATTTCACTTTGATATGCAGAAGTTGAACAATTGCTTTTTTTTCCAACAGACCTTTTTTTAACAGATCCCTCTCTTTGTTTTACTACTTCACCGGCTGATGAAAAACCTCTTTTTTCAGATATGGCGCTATCCATGATGGTAAACATTATCTTCTGGGCGTCTAGCCCTTGTGATGTCTGCCTTCTTCCATCAAATACAAATTCAAACAGCTTATCTTGCACACAAGGTATGAAATGTACTTTTTTCATTAATTACCTAACATTCACATTTACTTGACTCCCTCCCCCCCCCCCCCACTTTATGCCTGACTTTGTGCCTTTACATCTCAATGTCCCTTTAGTTGGTTCTTGTCAAGCTTTGGATCTTATGCAATGTCCCTTTATTTTGTTTGTCCCCTGCTAGACCTACAGCTAGCCACTCATGTTTGCCAAAACGGTCTATGCCTCTCCCAAATTGCTTGGAACGCAAGATTGCTTTTTTGTACCCCATACAACATCACCCAGCTTAACTCGGGGCTGAACTCTAAACTCGCGCACAGGTAATAAATCGCTCTCCTGGGTCTTGACAACTCATTCACTCATGATATAACTTTAAGAACAAGATACATAAAAAGCGAAACGTCTTTGATAACCAGAAAAATAAATCGTCAAAAACTTGTTATCTTACGTCTTTTACAAATTTGATTATCTTGTCTATCAGATAGGTAAACAAAGTAGCAGAATCCTTTACTGTTAGTTCATGTCCTTGATCATCTCTGATTTCTTTACTTTGTGAGAGTAAGAGCACCAGCACCTTGGCCATAACCAAATCCTTTTGGACCAAAGTTTTTCCCGTAACAACCTGTAAAGAATAATGACATAATCATTATCATAATCCTTAGAATTATCATTGTCGTCTTCATCATCATCACCACCACCATCATCATCATATTTATAATCATCGTCAACGTCATCATAATCACCATCGTCATCATCATCATCATAATCTTCATCACCTTAATCACCTTAATCATCATCATCATCATCTTCATCACCTTAATCATCACCATCATTATCATCATTGTCATCTCCACCCTAATCGTCATTATCACCATTATTATCGTAAACGTCATCATCATGAAAATCAACATCAACCTTGCCCCTACCTTTGCAATAAATCTCTCCATCTTTGTCAGCTACTGTAGTTGAATCAAGTTTCTTGCTGCAATCTTTGCAGGAGAAGCACGTCTTATGCCAGGACTAGATTATGAAACAGAATCTTTAAGTCATCTTAATTGAAAGAAACGACTTGAAAAAATAACGGCAAAGGAACTGAAGTTATATAAGGGCAAAAAATAATCCAAACGCTTACTGATCCAGCTCCAATCACTTTCTCAGCCGCATAAACAGACTTAGAACATCTTGGGCATTTATCTGCACCCCCAAATCTGCTGCTAGCCCCACTTCCTCCACTTCCCTGAAAGCCTCCTGCTGGTTTACTTGAGCCTCCAAAATCAGTTCGCATCACTCCAGCCCTTGACCAAAACCATATCCACTCGGTCCAAACTTCTTGCCATAGCATCCTTTGCAGTAAATGCTTGTCTTGCCTGCAATATTGAAAATCATAATTTTCGATTGAAGCATCTAGATTTTTTTATTGCAAGTAACAGAGTGCGATGCAGTAACTCCATCCAGTTTAGCTGTAGACCATGTATCATATGATATAGCGTCGAATTATAAAAAAAAAATTTGGAAAAATTCTGCACCCCCTAGCCTGCGTTTAGCCTCAAACTCTTCTTTCGTTCAGCGTAAAGCCCTTCCGTGGAGTTGGCACGTTGCTCAAAAAGCGTATTCTGAGCTTAAAGAGCTATCCTAAGGCCCTGACAGCCCTTCCCGTGGACAAAGTTGGCACGTTGCTCGAAAATAGCGCCATTCTGAGCTTAAAGAGCTATCCTAAGGCCCTGACCAAACGATCAAACATTGTTTGTCAAACATTTGAGATTTGCTTCTCAAACACAATGTTTAACTGTTTGGCAACATCACAAAACATTCAAACATTGCTCTTCAAAGTCAAACGTGTTTTTGCTCGATACAAACATAGAATGCTTTAAAAGTTCTTCAGAAATATTGCCATAGGAACTCTGCTTGCCAGGTTTCGTGGAGTGACTGGACAGTTAAACGTTGCTTGATAAGCAAAATCACAAATGTTTTACTGACAATGTTTGATCGTTTGGTCAAGGCGTGAGAAGCTGGGGTGAATAGAAAATCAAAATCACATACCATCATCTTCTCTCTTGTCAGAAACAGTTCCACTATCTAGCATTTTGTTGCAGTCATAGCATTTGAAACACATTTTATGCCATTGCAAACCACATGCATCAACCTTCTCATTGAAATACACTGCCTTGCCACAACGACCACATTTCGGACCACCTCCTAGAGACATCTAGAAAGCAAAAGATCTCAGTTTTTAAACAGCTCTCTGAGATTAAGATACCCGTATTTTTTGTGCAAACTGGTTTCTAAGAAACGTGCTTTAGAGTCCGTCTCAAACAGGAAAGTAAAAATGTTCGACGACCAGTTTGAGCGATCTTATTTTGGTGTTAGTCTTTCGGTTTCATGAGCGATAAGCGGCGGGGCTGTTATTAACTTATTGGCGACACAATTGCATTATTGGTGCATGACAGACGATTTTTTTTACCTTTTATCCATGGAACATTGTCTGTTACTCATATTTCCTTCATTCGTCATGAGTGAATTTTTAGCCCCCAAAATCATAATTTTTCGTCTTCCCTGTCGTGCAAAGAATTTTTCAAAGCCAGATTTATTACGCCTTGATTTAAATCTTTCTGATTTCGGGGATAAATTCCCAAGTTTCACGCACTTGAAAATGAAGTTTTATCGTGTGTGACTGGGTGAATCGTGTGAAAATTACGCGTGATTACGTGATTTACACCCTCCCCCCATTGGGCTTCCCTTTCTTGCATACATTATGGTCTTTCTGAAACTACCCGCTGGAGATTCTCAAACGCTGAAAACTTAGTGGTGAAGATCAGACATTTAATATAGTTAAAAATCAGACATTATACAAAACGTAAAAACCAGACATCTGCTCCCTGAATATGCAATTGAGAAATTTGGGTTAGAAGATTCCTGGAAACCACAATCAATGCGGGGCGATTTCCAATTCATAATTCAGATACTATCTCATTTGCCTTAACAGGATTATATCTTATCTGCTGTTAAAAATGTTTCCTGATAAAAATCTCTCCAGTTTAAGTCAACTTTGATTCGTCATTTAAAGGAGGGGGCGATTGGATGCACCCTAATACAGGTTCTCTAGATTTTCACATGGACAAAGAGTTGTTCGATCTTCTTGAGGGAATATTCAGAAAAGTGGTTTCAAGACGATACAATTATTTGCCCGTCGAGGTGACGGCAAATAATTTGACAAACGATATAAACCCACCTTTTAGCCGAACAGAACACTGCCTCTTTTCCGCCACAGCCACCCTCATTAGAATCGCAGCCCATAACCAGGGTTGCGTTAGACTAGGCCTATATCTAGACATTACTTCCCTATTGCCAGCACTTTTCCCAAGAAACGCTCAACGCTGTAAACAAACTTAATGTTTATAAGAAACAACGCTATTACTATGAATGACTTAATGTCGCAAAAAAACGGCAATTTTATTAGAGGAATGACGGTTAACCACGTGACCAAGAACAGGAGAGAACAGAGAAACAAACTTCCATCGGCGAGCGTGAAACCCCCGCGAAACTATGTCTTTTTACATCTATGTAGGCTGTTTTTGGCAAAATACCCCTACGAAGTTGGGATAATGGAATGAAGCCAAAATGAAATGATAAAAGCTTGCAAATGCGTGCGAATATAAATAAACTGGACCAGGCCTAGACTGCGCAAGATCAACAAAACAGACAACGCCCTTTCACTTTCTAATTTAATATCAGCAAAAAGAATGACCACAGAAAATATTCCCAAGAGATTACAAATGCAAAACGTTGAAAGCCTCATTATTTCTGCAAATATACACCCAAGGTCTATTCTATTCATAGATTGTGGATGTCTACCGAGAAATAACGACTTTTATTAATTTAGGCCTTTCCTCGTGTTGTGTGGCAACAGTGCAGTGAAGAGAGGACAAAAATCTCGCACCGTGGGGTGCCGAACCTGTATAGAAATCAATAGAATTACTTCAAATCCAAGATAAATAAAAACTATATTCACCTTTGCTTTGATTGCAGGGAGATAAACAGCGAAAAACAACGAATTTATTCCAACGTTGCTGCGTCCGACTCCGGCAGGTCTTTCAGCAAGTGGGCAATAAACCTTCAGAAAGCCAACGTTTTTGTCATCAAACTATGCGTCTATTTGACAAATGTTGACGGATGACCACAAAAATTTGATCTAAGACGGGTGGATAAAAGTGAAACAATGCAAGGGCGATGAGGTATGGAATATTTATTTTATTTGATATTCTTGAAAGATTTTTTTCTTGAAACAATAACAGGGGTGCTTTATGCCTCCAACAAAAGGCATTAAAAACAATAAAATGTTGTTTAAAAATTATCTAATTATATCAATTATGAAGAACAAATTCTGGGATGGTCTTTCTTCAAATTTCACGAAAAAGGTCTTTCTTATTTCTTTGAAAACTAAACATATGGTAGATCACTGCCATGCCATTGCTCCGCTTTGCAAAAAGCGAAGAAAAAACCGTTATTTTTCAAACCCTTTCAAACTTTGAAGATGTTTTTTATGCACAAAAAAGAAGTGTTCCCTTTACCCTATACTACTTTTGCCCCTGCAAAATAGCTCTTAAGAACTTTGAAACTATTAAAAAGACGGAACGCGAATGCCAGAACGAAATCATCGAGTTTTAATATGTAAACTGGGAGGTCTGGGTCCTAGTTCAATTCAATTCAATAATTATTGACATGCTACACTGGGAGCGTCGTCAAGCTAAAGTGAACTTAATTAATTAATTGACAAAAAGAAAGCAAGTTACAACAGCAGACATAGTGGTCTGGACACCTAGTAGTCATAGTGGTCTGGACACTAATCACGTTTTCCTGATTCCTTCGCGATTCGTTTGTATCAACCATGTATGAACGCTTTATTCACGATGACGAGAGCACAGTTTTGTATATATTTCATGAGGTTTTGTATATGGTTTTCAGCGTGTTTTCTCTTTCTATATTTCACAATTACACATCACGGAATCGAAAACAGTACGGAAACAGCAATAATGTTGACTATTCTTGGACGAAAAGGTTCTGGGGTTTAGTGCGCACAATGTCCAGCCTTCCGACTAGGGGCGATTCACTCCTTGAAATCTCGAACACCTTTGCTAGAAAACCTATTGTTTTCACAGAAACTCCTTGGAATTCCATTTGTTTTCATAAAAATCTCGTACACCTTTTTGAGGGGTAAATTCACCCCTCGCCTTCCGATTCCGAAGAAAACAAACACTTTGGTGAAGATAAGAAGATAACTACCATAATACCTGAAATACACACACACACACGAAATATAGAACAAAAGCGCACGAATGCCTTAACAAACCTACAATTCACTGTTAATCTTTAAACTTCAATATGCTAAAAAAAGATTAGGAGATCAGGGTCTGTTGGGTGTGGCTCTAAATCGAGGATTACTCTTTGGTGCATTGAATTTTAATCCGATCCTTGCTGCGAAATCTAACAATCAAATATTTTTTATAATACTGTATGTTATGATGTTATGAGAAAATATTTAAAGAGCTTTAGGATGGTTTCTGAACAACAAACTAACAACGATACAATACAGGGCTAGGCTAAGTAGGGCTGATTTCTTTGGTACTGTTGCTGGCACGGGGGGGGGTTCTTGGCTAAATTTTGGGTTAGGGTCTGCATGAGAATATGGTATCCTTGACTAGACCAATTTCTACCAAAATGATACCCTTGGCTGACAAATACGCTCGATGTTGGGCGGTCTTAAGTCGGAAAATTCAAAGGTCGACTTACTCCTTTTACCAGTTTCTTTCAAACTTGTTTACGATGAATTTACTACTTTCCAAGGCTACTAAAGACGAAAGCATGGCCGCTCCATTGTCAAATATGATAGATACCCTTTGCAAGATTGCAGGACCAGAATTGCCAAAAAGTATACTCTTGACTAGACAAAAATTATGCCCTCTAGAGCGGCACATCCCCAGGTACCTTTACTATGGAAGAAGTGGACCTGCAGCTTCTACTGAGGCTTGTGCCCCCGGATTGATATTCTAGAACGAATACCCTGAGTAATCATTTGCCGTCGAAGTCGAATTGAAACTCGAACTGTTCTTTCTGCTTTTTATGAAAGACTTGACGCTGCACCACGCAGGTTATGAATTCGTAGCTATAAGTCATCCATGGTAATCTGATACCTACTACCAACTACTACATATATCCATTGTACACTATTCATAGTTCAATGCAAACATCAGCATCAGCTTGCATAACATCAAAGCAGAAAAGCAGAGAAGAGTAAATCGACAACAATGTTAAAAACCCTGAAAAACTTGTATTCAATTGACATGAACTTGATAAATAACGAAAATAAAGATAAGCATAATTCAATAACCGATTGACAGAAAATTGTCCATGTGCTGTAGAATTAACGCAAACGAATCAGTTTTAAAATTCAGTAAAAACGTTTTGTATTCACGCTTTTATGATCCAGTATTCGTCAGTGCCCCAGCACCACCGCCATAACCAAATCCTTTGGGTCCAAAGTTCTTCCCATAGCATCCTAGAGTTGTAGAAAGATACAATAGTTTACTAATAAATTGAGCCCAAGTCGTATTCGAGAATCGAAGGTGTTATAGAGCCGAATGGGGCCGATCCAGTGGCATGACATTTATTAGGGGCCAAACAAGCGGTCAATACCCAAAAAGGTTCTGGAATGGTTAGTAAGTGCGATCAAAAACCCTTACTCGCTAAGACATCCTCTCTAAGTGAAAACCACCACAACTCCAAACCACCACAAATCTAATTTTCTTACTTTGAAGACACATCGAAAAGTCTTCTGTTTTGCATGATTTGGTCAAATACGCGAAAGATTCGCACATGCGACCTTTTAAATTAGGGGGGAGCGGGATCAAGGTGAAATCAAAGATCTTTGGCGAAATTTGAAGTGCCAAAGTGCAAAAGCTAAGCTATAGATACGCTCTTCGTGAAAATCAATTTCAGTTCTCCGTGAAACTTGCTGAGACCCCCTGCCCCCTCTAAGATCGCTGTTCCTATACTACGCTACATAAGAAAGAGCCCTAACAAATAAGGATACTTACCTCTGCAGTAAAGTTGCCCTTCATTATCATTGCATGTTGTAGAATCAAGTTTCTTGCTGCAGTCAGTACAAGAAAAGCACGTCTTATGCCAGGACTACAACAAAGAATAATTATTAATAAATACAACTTTGACAATCGTTTAAATAACCACTAGTCAGTAGTAAGTCTTACGTTCAAGCCCTGACTGACTGAAGCATTGTCATTGCGTGAAAGGGTCTTCCAACAACGAACACCACTGATGTTTACTGTCTCATAGCAGAGACTCGATAAGATTGAAGAGGAATACCAATCAGGGGTCGGGAAAGTTAATTACACAAATTCTGATTAGAGCAAATACTGCTCAGGACACTAAAATATCTCATGGCATTTTGTGGCAAAAATTTTGGAAAGTGTTCCTTACTATACCTAGATAGTTGCAATGGAATATCTTACCCTTCCAGCACCAACAATCTTTTCTGCTTCATACACTGATGTGCCACATTTGGGACATTTTTCTCCCCCAGATGACGAGAATCGGCCACCACCTGTAGCCGGTACGTTGCTTTTGGCCCATTTTTGACCTGAAGCATCTTTCCCTGCATCCATGCTCAATGTGCCAGCACCTCCACCGAAACCATATCCCTTGGGTCCAAAATTCTTTCCGTAACACGATGCACAGTAGATCTCCTCTGTAAAAAAGACACATGTTAGATACGACAAGCCTTGCTTGACTCGGTTTCCATCACCTGGACGCAAGCTAACAAAATTGCCAAAAGAGTGGAAATTCTGATAACGGCAACCCTGGTAGAATTCGCAGAGAAAAATCCAAACAGAAAGAATGAAATTTGGAACTGGAACTTGAAATCATTTATGGAAGAGAGACCAACTGTTGCTATACTGACGGCAGATATTGCTGAGTCGAAAATCGAAAGCAAAAGTTGAAAGCGAGGTTTCTTGGCAAGTCCATCAAGCTCCGAGAGCAGAAGGTTCAAAACTCCTCGGAAACAACAATTTTTAGAACTGATAAGAGCACTACATAAGAAAGCCGACGAAAGTCTATCGAAAACAGCATTATACACAGAGTGGGTTTTTCTAGCCCGTATTTTCTAGCTGCTAAAAGTGCTTTGAAGCCTGCGTTGAAACTCCTACCAAATTTGCCGTTTCTGGGCGATACCTAAAAGAATAGTCTTAGGTGCCTAATTGCTGGGGGGTTGGAATGTAACAGGGATCTGTGCTACAATACTTTTACGTGTGAAGACACGGAGCCAGGAATACGACAGTTTGTGACATTATCATGATTCAGACTGACTAAAGAATTTAAACTACTTACAACTTAAATACATTTACTGACGGAAATAATTACAGAGAGAACAAAGGAACGAAAGAAAAAGAGAAAGTTCATACATTAGAATTAACATGATAACGAGGCTGTGATTGAGCATGCTGTCCTGCTACAGGAATAGGCGCGGGGTTGAAAATTCAGCCAGAGTCTAATTGACGGGGGGTCAGAATATGTTTAAAAAAAGTTTGTCAGAAAACTGTAGAAATGCAGTGCGACTGGCAGTGCGACTTATAGACCAGGCAATCCATAGCGTTAATCATAGTGTACAAGTGAAATTTCATACAAAGAAGGTCGAAGTGAAATAAGTTAAAATCATTGACATCAAATTGATGTGAATCTTATAAAGCGTTGGGGGTCCTAATAAGAGCGGGGGGTTGGAAACTTGTGAAAAAATTAATTAGTGGGGGACGGCAATTAGGCACATAAGAGTACTGTCTGCTCGTAAGGAAGGCGATTTATCAACAGTGCTTACTTTCTTCCTTCCTTTCTCGAACCGTGTTGCTGTCAAGGCTGCGATTGCAATCTTTGCAAGTGAAGCAATGTCGATGCCATTTTGCACCAGCACCAATTCTTTCTTCAGCTTGATACACTGATTTGTCACAGCGTTGGCACTTTGAAGACATCTTGAAGGGAAAAAAACAAGCTTTATTTAGTTGATTCTCAAGCAGCTTTTGAAGCGAATGTCTACGCATACGAATGCGAAGCAAACGCGTCAAGCTAAAGTAAAAATGTTCTTGAATATCAACTTGCCTACCATGGGTACCAGAGCCTCAAAAGGTCACATTGATGGAAAAATTGGATGAGAGAAAGAGAGAGGGAAAAAGAAGGCTTCATTTCCCCCCTCCCTCATCCAATTTTCAATCAATGTGACCCCTTGAGCCTCTGGTACCCAGGGTACAACTTGACGAGAGCAATCTTGAGGTTTTTAGGAAGTCTAAATAGCTTGAATGGGGCGTGAATACCGAGAAACCTATTGCTAAAGTAAACCGAATCGAACGCTATCTATTTTGCATTCCGTCTGGGCTTCTCCGTTCCCTGAAGGTAAAAGCAGCTACTTGCAAAACAGTTAAAAGAATCAGGAAAATAATGACATAAAATCAGTTGATTTAACAAAATTTGGATGAGCTTCTTTGCTTCTTTGATGGTCTTAATCAAGGAAAACTAGGCAAGTACAAATAGAGGTCTGACATTATGGTGATGGTGTAGGTGTGGCCGATTGGTCAAAGCATTCTGCTCAAGCAAGATCAATAAAATTGGTCATGAATTCGGATCTCGTTGGGACTGCTTACATACATACATAGATTATTAATTTGACAATGCTGGTCATCTAATTGGCAGCTTACGATGATGTGGACTTTCCAGAATGCTTAAGGCAATTCAGCTATCAATTTTCGAAGTCGGTACGTGAGTACATCAGTGTGAGGCCAATCGCAAATCCTCATACAAGATTTCTGATTTCATTGAACACCAGTGGTTGTATCTTCCGGATTTTTCAAAGATTTGGGGGACATTAAAAGGATGTCAAGAAGCGATTTACGATATTCCAAAGCAATAAATTATATTTTGAACTTGGAACTTATTATTTCGACGCTACTAACAATCAAATAATATTTAGGGTGTTAGTTTGCACTGTGTCTAGTTTGCAATTTGCACCAAGTATCTGTTGACTCTTGCTGGTAAATAAACATGCGTTTACCCTTCATAAAGGATGTCATAGACGAAGAACATCATTATATATTGGGAAAACATAAATTTAAAAAGGAAAAAGTATTATTACCTTGCTGTTTTCAAGAAACTATGATTCCAGAACCTTCTCCAGCTGCTGAAGTTCAGCCAGACAGATCTACAGAATCTCCAAAAGCAAAAACAAAATCAAATCAAATTAAGCTTTATCTAACTGAGTTTGCAACACACCCAACAGCAGGCACATTGTTATCGAAGGGCAGATCCACATGCTTCTTCCATATGTGGAAAAAATCTCCAAGCACGTGACACAAAAAGGGAATTATATGGAACATAAGGATTTAATAAAGTGATTAATTCGAAACGGGGGATATGATTTGGTATCTCAAATCTATTCCTCCAAATACTACGATTTTTAATCCCTATGGTTAATGCTTACAAGAAAATGCTAAAATAAGAGGTGATTCTGGTGATCTGGTCCCCCTTGCTAAGTTCTCCTGGATATTTTACCTTAAGAGGATCTGAAACGTCTTATCTTATTTGAAACGTCTTACACCCGGTTTTTTATAAGCAAACGCTTATCAAAGCAACCAAGATGTAGAAGGCCTGAATTTATATCACTGCAAGCAATCAAGGATTGATCAAAATAGAAGCTATTTCCATTCATTTGTGGTCAAAACTCGCATATAAACGGAGTGTTTCTCGTTAAGTGAGGCATTTCATGGAGGGGTTTCCGTTTAACTTTCAATTCCAAGTCTCAAATCGTAACAATATCAGCAGGGAGAAATAATTCCAGTCAAGTTATGTGCAATGTTAGATTTGGCTGTTTTTCTAGCCTCTATACTATTTGCTACTAAAAGGTGGCCATAAAAGGTCCAAAAATGAGCAACTTTTGGAACTAGGGCCGAGCGAAGTTGCTTATAAAAAAACTGCGTGTCTCTTATTAAGAAGGTTGAGGGTTTGGAATGTTTGATCGTAGTGAAAATGTGAAGTGAATTCAAGGTATGCACCAACATAAAAATCCGACGCAGAAAAAAGAATCCGACTGATGAGGAGGCTGGCATCGACAGCGATCTTTATCAAAGCCAATCGAAGTTATCGGATCATGCGATCGCACGAACCCTGATTAAATTAACCTCTCTTTGTATAAGCGATCACCAGTGATCATGTATATTTACGTCAGTCAGCGCTTCTCGATCCATACGGGCCAGCCAGCCTGCCGAGCCGGTTTTCCCTGACTGAAAGGGCCAGCTCCGTTACCCAATCGTCTTTCCTCGATTCTTTTGAGCCAACCAGCTTACCGAGCGGCAGCCGGTCTTCCCCAACTGAGAAGGGCCAGATTCGTCGCTCATTTTGCTTCCTCGATCCATTTGGGCCAGCCAACTTGCGGAGCCGGTTTTCCTCGACTGAAACGGGCCTGCTCCGTTGGCCTTCCGACTTTCCTAGACCGAAACGACAGAGGAGGATGTCCCTCCCGTGATTTCAAATTAGAGTGATTATATTGCGCTAATTCAAAGGTAATACCAGATAATGAAGTGAAATCGAAACGTTCATAAAATTTTACCATATTTCTTGTCGCTTAGAGTTTGAGTACGCAGATAGACTTGATTACGTGTACAATCGTAGGTATACCTTCTGAAATGAAGTGCTACGCTCAAATAAATTATAACCAAACAAAAGCAAAATTTCAATTTAATTCGATGCGAGAGAAAGGATGCAAAACCTGCAGCAGGATGCTAGAAAAAATAAAAGAAAAGCAGCGAGGTAAACATGCAAACTTATTTTGCTATTAAACGCTTGTTTATTGGGAAAAGCATAAACTCACATGGTGTGTTTAATAAATTCATTTAAACTACATTCATTTACGTCTAATCTGAATTCTTAACGATGTAGGTCTTCTTAGAATATCGAACAGTTCGCCATGCGTCCTTGGGGAACAGCATAAAAGCCACCCAAAAGGCAAAAACTCCAGTCACACGGACTTTGTTCAAAACTTTGCTGTTAACCTACTGAGATCATGCTTCAGCCTACCAGGCCAGTATCAACGAGGCTTCTTGCAAGCCATCTCTTTCGCAGCACGGCCAAAATGTCTTGTCTATCACGGGGACTTGCCTCAGCAATTGCATTTCTTCTTCCTCGCCGCAGTAGTACAGAATTCACATCTTTATCGTTCATAAGAGCATTGGTTAACGCCCCCGTCTTCTCATTTCTGTTGATATCAAAAGGGGATGAAACGAGGCTTCGAATACAGGACGACTTTCGTCGTGCCTCGGTTTCATTTTGCAGCTCGGTGAAGCTATCTCTGCGCAGAACAACTCGACGAGCCTTTATCTCAATCTCGTTTGCATGATTGTTTCTGAAACTGGAATTCTTTCGAGTTTCTTTAGTTATGAATTTCATTTCTTTAGTATTTCTGCAGTCTATGTCAATGACTTGTACTGGTTTCGTCTTATGATTTAATCCAAGAAATCGTTTGAAAGATGCAACCCTTTGTGACTTCTTTGGGAGGTCTTTTAATGGACTATACCCTTCAATGTTCATATGTGTGCTCATTATTCTTTTATCATGAAAAGGAACTGAATGAGGGCACCAGTTAAGAGCTACTCGTGAACATTATTTTTATCAGCCTACCAGCTAAAACTGTACTCCTGGTCCCACTTGGGGGCCACAACGAAATGATATTTGGGCCTATTAGGATCGTCTTGGCAAAATGCGATTCTGTGCATGAACATACAACAGCTCACTTCGTTGCTCTATATCTATAAGGAATCGAAATTCCTTTCCGATTTCTTTAATAACTAATTTTATATCTTTTCTGAACTTTTCTGACAAAAGTGATTTCTGTTCTCTTGGATTGCAGCAGCAAATGCCAGGATTTTCTTTGCAAACGGAGAAATATTTCACTCACTTGGTTCTTCTGCTCGGGGCAAAATTTGCGTTCTCTCAATAACAGCCGTCAGGGTTCGAGCTTGTGTTCTTTTTCGTACTTGATGCAACTGCACATCCAGCAATACTACTGCAAGGCAATCAGGAAGGTATGAAGTACAAATGGAATCAGTGCCGGTCTCAAGTAGAAAATATCTAGATGATTTTTCGTGGGACTTGCCACCAAACTGTCTCCATTAAGCTTATCTTGTGTTCATGAATTCCACTGCCACAGATCTTGCCGTTGTATAAATCAGAAATCCAAAAATGCCTTCGTTTATGAAGGAAATTTGCACTTAGTCCAATTTGTTGCTACACGATAATCAGACAGTCATCTCTCCATGCTATAACCAAATTGAAAAACTCTATTTAATGCATGCATGCAGTGACTGCTCAGTGACATAAAGTTAAAATAGACTTCTTGTACCTGTCTATTATACCACGAAATAATGTATATTTAAACAATATATGCACAGTCAGAACGCTGCTGTAAGTAGCGTGGCAAACGATGCTTTAATATGTATACACCTGTTTCGTTTTCTTTTGGAACTGGCTTTCAGCAAACTGAATACTGACTGAATGACGCAAATCCACATGTGTTAGG
>JACTAT010000015.1:302424-341362 GCA_014526335.1 Chrysaora quinquecirrha
ACATTTTACTATTTCTACCTACAATTAACCTTATAATCAATAAAATGGTAGAGAAATTTCGGAGCTTCTTATGAAAGTATATAACTTTGAATTCCTTTACTGTCCTCTAATTAGGCCTTATTTGTGACAGTTTTAGCGTCTCTTTGTGAAATGTGCACATATTGAAATTAATTTGAAACAATGGGCGTTTCCTCCCTTTTTTCAAGCTCTCTAATTAGTCACGCTATTACTCAGATTTGTAGTTTTCAAAGACATTTTTACTATTTCTACCTACAATTAACCTTATAATCAATAAAATGGTACAGAAATTTCGGAGCTTCTTATGAAAGTATATAACTTTGAATTCCTTTACTGTCCTCTAATTAGGCCTTATTTGTGACAGTTTTAGCGTCTCTTTGTGAAATGTGCAAATATTGAAATTAATTTGAAACAATGGGCGTTTCCTCCTTTTTTCAAGCTCTCTAGTTAGTCACGCTATTACTCAGATTTGTAGTTTTCAAAGACATTTTTACTATTTCTACCTACAATTAACCTTATAATCAATAAAGTGGTAGAGAAATTTCGGAGCTTCTTATGAAAATATATAACTTTGAAGTCCTTTACTGTCCTCTAATTAGGCCTTATTTGTGACAAGATTTAGGGTCTCTTTGTGAAATGTGCACATATTGAAATTAATTTGAAACAATGGGCGTTTCCTCCCTTTTTTCAAGCTCTCTAATTAGTCACACTATTACTCAGATTTGTAGTTTTCAAAGACATTTTTACTATTTCTACCTACAATTAACCTTATAATCAATAAAATGGTAGAGAAATTTCGGAGCTTCTTATGAAAGTATATAACTTTGAATTCCTTTACTGTCCTCTAATTAGGCCTTATTTGTGACAGTTTTAGCGTCTCTTTGTGAAATGTGCACATATTGAAATTGATTTGAAACAATGGGCGTTTCCTCCCTTTTTTCAAGCTCTCTAATTAGTCACGCTATTACTCAGATTTGTAGTTTTCAAAGACATTTTTACTATTTCTACCTACAATTAACCTTATAATCAATAAAATGGTACAGAAATTTCGGAGCTTCTTATGAAAGTATATAACTTTGAATTCCTTTACTGTCCTCTAATTAGGCCTTATTTGTGACAGTTTTAGCGTCTCTTTGTGAAATGTGCACATATTGAAATTAATTTGAAACAATGGGCGTTTCCTACCTTTTTTCAAGCTCTCTAGTTAGTCACGCTATTACTCAGATTTGTAGTTTTCAAAGACATTTTTACTATTTCTACCTACAATTAACCTTATAATCAATAAAATGGTACAGAAATTTCGAAGCTTCTTATGAAAGTATATAACTTTGAGTTCCTTTACTGTCCTCTAATTAGGCCTTATTTGTGACAGTTTTAGCGTCTCTTTGTGAAATGTGCACATATTGAAATTAATTTGAAACAATGGGCGTTTCCTCCCTTTTTTAAAGCTCTCTAGTTAGTCACACTATTACTCAGATTTGTAGTTTTCAAAGACATTTTTACTATTTCTACCTACAATTAACCTTATAATCAATAAAATGGTACAGAAATTTCGAAGCTTCTTATGAAAGTATATAACTTTGAATTCTTTACTGTCCTCTAATTAGGCCTTATTTGTGACTAGATTTAGCGTCTCTTTGTGAAATGTGCACATATTGAAATTAATTTGAAACAATGGGCGTTTCCTCCCTTTTTTCAAGCTCTCTAGTTAGTCACGCTATTTCTGTACTGTATAAAAATTTAAAGGCTAATAATTAATTTGGGTGACAGGATTTTTCCAGGTTTCCTAGAACTATGTAATGCAGGGAGGGGCAATACGTCATGAAACTGTTCATGAGGCAATGTTACATAATGCAAAAGCAATAAAATCTACTAAAAGGTTAAAACATATGCCGTCCTGCCAGCAATGCCATGGTATTTGAAAGTTATCGATTCTACGGTTGGTAGCCAGAGATCGCCTCTTTTAAGAATAAAAAGAGGCGTTAATTAGAATACATTATTGAAAGAAGCAATGTAGCTTCCAACCGCAAAGAACAAAATTAGTTACAGTAGTTATAATTTCAGTATTTACTACTGTAGTTTTTGTCATTTTATGAACTTATTTTGAGGTCTTTTTGGCATAGGGACTGCTTGCACTGTATATTTTTGTTCCTTCCTGAACGAGGCCTAGCCATCGTTAGTGAATATTAAGGCACTGGAAAAGATCAACCAGGAAACTGAGGCACGAAGAATACAAATTTCAATCACTTAACGTACTTAAATTTACTTCTCTGGCCATTTTGGTTACCCTCTAGTAAATGTTTTTTCTGTAAATCTTTCATATACTTGCAAATAGCAAGTGGCCCTTTGAGGTCTCTGATTTAAACGAAAGGGCGGGTGTTGGATTTCAAGCTGCTGGAAAACACGTTATTCTACCTTTCCGCCTGGTATTCTAGTATTAAAATAAAGGTTAACCATTTTTAAAATATCTAAGAATGCCAAAATGATTAGTCCACATACCTTTGTATCTTTTATGTTGATCTTCGTTGGTAGATCTTCGTATTCTCTTGAAAGTGCGTGCACAGTGCAAGAGGAGAGTCACAGTACGATAACGTAAAGAACTCAACGAAAAGAAAGCATTTTCTGGTTTATATACCAGAATTTTCTTCTTGTGGAAACCCCCGTGATCTTGTAGACCTATTTTTAGCGTGGCAAGTCCTGTTTGACGTAGGTTTCGAGAGCTGCGTTGTGATTGGTCGAAAACGCATCGTGACGTATAAACAGGACTTGCCATGCAAACAGGACTTGCCACGCTACAAACGTCTACGCTTAATTTCCTTCAATTTATTACAAATTGGCATTCCTCTCTTACAAAATGCTATCATCATTTATATTGATGCATTCACGCGATGCATTGATAGAAAAATATCATTATTTGATTACAATTGCACAAATTGCGGATTTTTGAGCAAAGTTCTTACCTCGCTGGGTAATTTGCTGACGGAATTTCTCTCCAAATTGATGAGACAGAGATAGGCCTACTTAATGTACCAAAGCAAAAGAAAGATATGATAAAGGGTCGTTTGGGGGTTCCGGGGAACATGGGAACATGCGAAATGAATCCAGAGAGAAGGGAAAGGGGAACATGGCTAGCATTACAGTAAAAGGAAACAGGGATGAGGTAAAATTCTCCCTATCAATCTGCTTGACTATCAACCTAAAAAGACCCTACAAGACTCCAGAGAACAAGGGGATTTTATCAGGGGAACAGGGGAACAAGAAGCCCCTCGAAGTGGTATCATAAAACTAAAAGAACGAACTGAACGGTGGTGGAATCACAGTCCAAAGTTCCAAAGGATCTCATAGAACAGAGTCCCCCCTTGTAAATACAACTTCTGCCACCAGGCAGTGAACAACTCTGAAGTACAACAGTTTATTCATGAAAATCGACGGGTTGCCGCTTCATAGAGAAAAGCGTTCTTTATAGCTTTATAGTGTATTTATTGTTCAAAACTCAGTTCATTGTACCAATTAAAAATTTATGTTTGGGCTAAATTTATGTTGATATTTTTCCATGGTTGCAGATTTTCCTGACAATGTATTGTAGAAGCAGATTTCTTATGCGACTTCATTGTCGATTTAAAAACCTCAAAAAATCTTTCTAAATGGATCCCTGCCACTAATTAGTCGAAACGTTTCTTTCCCGTAACTCATAAGTAGCCAACTTATAGATAGTTGGCCTAACCTGGTCGAGTAATCAGTTAGCTGTTACGATGGTTCGCTGTAGAAGAATAGCGAAAAATCTCATAGTTTGGGCGAATCTTATTTTTCTGGTCAGTAGATGTGTTACTTAGATTTAAAGCCCCTATCTCTTCAACGCGTAACTTGATAAGACGAACCATAGATAATAGGGGGGCCTCCTCCTATTTAGCTATGAGTGACGCCAGTAAATTTGAATTATGCAGTAAACCCCACTTTTAAAAGACCCCTTTTATCATAGACCTCTCTATTGATTGGGGGCAGTAATAAAATAAGATGTAGTACTAGTAAGTTTTCAGTTAATAACTAACTAGACGAGTATATAAATCAGGATCATTGTGGAAAAGAAAACAGACTTTGTTGTGTGTTTCTCTCGAGTTCTTCGTTCCCTTTTAGCATCATGAAATTCAAATCAGAGCCTTTCATAATTGATGGCCTTGATAGAAACACTGATTTGAAAAGAACTTCAACCCTTTTAAGCACCCCCTAAAATTGAATAAACGCCGCCGGTTTAATCGAAGTACAACAGTTTTTAGTATGGAAGGCCCGTGGACACTGGGGGGCAGGTTGGGCTATAGATGTTTTTGCAGCAATCAGAAAAGTGCTCACTCATTCTGGGGGAGGGGTTGCTTGAGTAGGAGCACTCGTTAAAGCAGATATGATACAGTATCCTTGGTTTTAATGAAACCGATTTGAAAGACGAGCGGTTAACATTTAGAGGTCAACAGTTCTATAATGGTTTCATAACGGTTAAATGCTAGACAACATAAACAGTATAAATCAAATACCCCCATATTCTTCTGCTTATTGTCATATTGGTTTCTTTCAGCTTGCAGGAATTGCCTTGCTTGCCTTGGCAATATACGTTCGAGTTGAAGACAATGATTACAACAGTGTATTTGGAAAAGGTGGACCATTTGCTCCAAGTAATATAATGATCGCTGCAGGAGTGGTTGTTTTCGTTATTTCATTCCTTGGCTGTTGTGGAGCAATCAAAGAAAGCAAATGCTTATTGATTCTGGTATGTGAAGTTATATCTATTGCTATAATGTACTGTGAAATTAAGTAGCCAAGAGTGCTTCAGTTTTGGACATTTTTAGAGAGAAACTTATTAGATATGATACTCATTAGGGAGGGGACTTTTTAGAGGGTGGACTGTTTTATAGAGGGGGTTATTAGAGAGAGGGGCTTATCAGATAGGGGCTTATTAGAGAGGGAACTTATAACAGAGGGGGACATACTAGGGCGTGGGGCTTATTAGAGTGTGGACTGTTTTGGAGAGGGTGTTATTAGAGAGAGGGGCTTATTAGATAGGGGCTTATTAGAGATTAGAGAGGGAACTTATAGCAGAAGGGGACGTACTAGGGCGTGGGGCTTATTAGAGTGTGGACTGTTTTGGAGAGGGTGTTATTAGAGAGAGGGGCTTATTAGATAGGGGCTTATTAGAGAGGGAACATATAGCAGAGGGGGGCGTACTAGGGCATTGGGCTTATTAGAGTGTGGACTGTTTTGGAGAGGGTGTTGTTAGAGAGAGGGCATATTAGAGAGGGGTTATTAGAGAGAGAACTTGTTGTAGATGATACTTATTAGGGAGGGAAATTATAAGGTTATTAGAGGGTGGACCATTTTAGACATGGGGTTATTAGAGAGAGGAGATATTAGAGAAAGGGACACAATCATCAAGTAGGCTACGGAAATCGTTATAATTATCTTAACTGGGATTCGAACCAGTGACCTTCTGGACAACAAGCCAGTCGACTACTCCACTGCACTAAAAAGTACAATGAAGCAGCAAGCCTAATTCGAGGTCCCTCCAGCCGCCAGTCTCTTCCACAGTCAATGCATTTCTTTTTGTGTTTCGTGCTTAAAGCCTTCAGCAGAGCTTTATACATGAGGTGAACTGCATATAAGCTGACCGTACTTTTCTTAGGCCTTGGCCAAACGATCAAACATTTTTTGTCAAACATTTGGAATATGCTTTTAAAACAATGTTTGAACGTTTTCCCACGTCATAAAAAGTCTGCTTGCAAGTATAAATGCACAGAACTCATCGTAAGTCATTTTCGAAACATTTTTCCTTGATGCATGTAAAAATGCTCGATGAACATTGCTTTGAGAGACGTGGCAAAATGGTAAAACATTTTTCACAGGAAGAAAATTTCAAATGTTAGACGAACAATGTTTAATCGTTGTCAATTGATGAAACATTGCTTGACAATCAGATTTCAAGTTTTAGACGAACAATGTTTAATCGTTTGGACAGGGCCTTAAATCTGGTTGTAAATTGGGTAAACCCTTTCGTAAAACAGGTATAGGTCATGGAAGTTGTTTTGTGACGTGGTCAAACAGTGAAACATTTCTTGACAATCAGATTTCAAGTGCTTGACAAACAATGGTTGATCGTATTTCCAGGGCCTAAAAACTGGTTGTAAATTGGGAAAACCTTTTGGTAAAAAGGATTAGGTAAAGTCCTTATATAGCAAAATTGGTATGAACACGATTCACACTTATATCTTGATTCAATAGTAACTTGATTAATTGATTTTTGCAGTTCAAATGCTGCGGAGCGACCAACTACACAGACTGGGCTGGATCAGAATACATAAAGAAAAACCCATCACTTCAAGTACCAGCTAGCTGCTGCACTACTGGCAATGATGTATGCACCAATTCTACTGCTGGACCAAGTCAAGTATTTCCAAAGGTATATAGATTCTTTGTGTAAATTTAGCTAATGTTGCATTTTTGCTGTGCATTACATAACAAGATCTTGCTAATTCAATTTCGATATATTTTCTTCTTTATTTCATTCTGTATTCATTAGCATCGTCTTTTCATACTGTATTAATTTGCATCTTCATTTTGTACCGTATTCATTAACATCTTCATCTATACTCTATTCAGAGGCATGTTTTCATCATTGAATCATTTGAATCTACAATTTATGCTGTTTTCATCACCTTCTTAATTTCGTACCATATTGATTTAGACCATGTAATACCATATTCATTAGCATCTTCACTTTATGCTGTATTTATTAGCATCTTCGTTTCCTACTATACTCATTTGCATCTTCATTTCACATTGTATCAATTAGTATCTTCATTTCATCGGCATATTCATTTCACATCATCTTAATTCTAAATAACTGCCAAGTTAAATTTTCAAGCCAAATGAATTCGATTCGTTAGATTGACAGATTAGAGTCCAACATCTCTTAACCCGGTTTAATAATTTACTTTTGAGGTATCAATTCAAACAAAGTCTTTATTTTCATCTCTAGTCATGCATATCAGAATTGACAACTTGGGCAAAAAAGAATCTTGCTATTCTTGGTGGATTGGCTGCTGGTGTTTTAGTTATTGAGGTTTGTTCGTTATTATTACTTCTATACATTTATCTTTATTTATTTCGACAATTTATCGCCCAGTTAAGTCACATTGAAGGCTGGAATGACTTGCAAAGTCCTGCGTCTTTCATCTAGCTGTATTGTGAATCCAGATTGTTTTTAGATTTTACCAAAGTGGCACACCACAATAGACGGGAGTCGAGCTTGGACTGCATGAACAGAGAGCCAACGACGTTTCCTCTGAGCTATAGAGCTCAATGAGATCGCCGAGTAACTCCAAGTTATGCAGCCCAAGGCTTTCACCCCGTTTTGCTTTTTTCAAGCAAGGTTGAGCCTTCTTCACCACCATACACATTTGTATATATTTTTCATGAATAACGAACACTAGGATAGATTTTTTCACAAGTGGCATACCACAATAGATGGTACAAACAAAGTCAAAGTGAAACGGGAGAGAGCCTTTAGCTGTGTGACTCGGAGAGTTAATCATCTATTTTATTGAGCTCTATAACTCATTGGAAACTTTGTCGACTCTTTGATCATGCAGTCCAGGCTCAAACCCAAGCATTGTAGTATGCCACTATAGAAAAACTATCCCATTGTTCGCCATTGATGATAAATATGTATGTTGCTGAAGAAGGCTCAACATAGCTGCAACACAAAAAGTCAAAAACGGGAGGAGAGCTTTGGGCTGTTTGACTTTGAGAGTTACTCCGCGATTTAATTGAGCTCTATAGGTCCTAAAGCTGAGTGGAAACGTCGTTGGCTCTCTGGTCATGCATGCAGTCCAGGTTCTAATCCTATCTATTGTGGTATGCCACTTGTTGGAAAATCTATCCTAGTGTTTACAATTCATGACAAATATATCTAGTCTTTCATGTAAATTTTGATATGCTATTTCGTACCTTTCATTTACAGCTTCTTGCAATCCTATTCGCTGCTATTCTGCTGAATCGTACTGACAGTGTCCATGTAGCTTGATTGTTGTGTTGTTGTTGCTGAACTTTCCAGCTGTTTGAAAGGCAATTATTTAAAATTGAACTTTGTTTGATAGAACTTCTCGCATTTTAGAAGTATTTTATACATGTTTATGTTCTTAAAAGCTGCAATTTTAAATTTCTATGTTATATATTAGCTTTTAAACCTGGTTCTCCAGTACAATCTTGGACATAAATAACTGGACCTGTGATGGACCTTTCCAGTCCCCCTTCCCCTCAGATCAATGTTGTTATTGGCTTTGAATTCGGGGCTTGATGGGAGCAGATGCATTCCCCCTGAAATCCTACAAGACAACAACATTGATTGGTGGGGGAGAGGGCAAAATGGAATGTTACTGTAACATCAATCAGAAACAATCCGGATAAATTTTGTCCAAGATTGTAGGTGGTTCTGACTCTATCCGGGGGGGGGCTTTTGGGGCTGCTTTAAGCCAAGTCGCCTAGTTAGATGTCTTTGGAAAATCTCAACAGATTCACGAGTTGTGATTTGATATCAAAAATACCAACTTTTCTTCAGAATAATACAAGCTAATTTACTTCATTGACTTTTGCGAAATGTTTATTTCATTCTTGCTTTTTATGTTTTCATGCATTTATTCTGTTTCTATAAGGGCATCTTTTGGTCACATGACTTTTCCCCTTTACTTTCCATTAAGCAGCGCGGACTGGAAACGAATTTCAACCTTATAAGGATGTCTGGGGAAGATTGCAATGGTTTCATTCGCTCCTGCGCAGATATTTGTCCGCATGTTCGCATACCTACTTAAAGGGTGGGAGTCTCAATATTAAAAGGCTGGAGCAATACGCGCAGGCGTAGTTAAACGATTCTTCTCTGGTCTTAAGTGGAAGATTCACGTGCAGTCAACGGTTGCCATGCCAATTAACATTTTGTTTAGATCATGCACGTCTGAAGACGCCGTGCCTAAATTTTTGAAGACTGATATTAGGGAAAGCATAAAAATGGAAGAAATAAGCTCATACGAGAAGCAACGACACTTAGATATTGAGAAGAAAAAGCAAATGCCTGAAAGCCTTGGTCTTTTCAAGACTGTAAGTATTACGAGTGCCAAATTACGTTGCCTTCTTTCTTTATTTCTACTATCTATCCCCCGGGGGGTACATGACTCATAAATGGACGGGGGTGTGCCGCCCAGATTTCGGAAACCCATCCACTAAAAGTGTAAACCTTTGCAGAAACAGACTGATGAGTAAAAATGAGTAAAAATACCCTATTTTATGAGTAAAAATAAGCGGAATATGAATGATAAGACTTTCTAGACCTTATTTCGTTGTACTACGAACATCTTTGACGCGATTTTACAACTTTTCTGACCGAATTTAAGTTACTTAATGTGTTGAAGTTTGTTAGCACACCCAAAACCCTTTAAGTCAGCGGCGTTTCTGTTTGGTCTTATCTCTTGGTGGACAAATATTATAGTGTAATTTTGAGGTCTTTTCTTCAACCACGCCACCTTTGAGGATTATACTTGACGCAAGATACATCTAAAAGCGAGTATTTTCAAGTGTTTGACTTTAAGTTTGGGTCTTTTTAGTGCGTGTGCTTGATGACGAATCTGAACTGTGAGAACAGCTGTAGCTTATGTGGCAATAAAGCCTCGATACTTTATACAGTAATTGGACTGAAGTGAAAGGCACAGATCTCAGGACTTCTATTCGACCGTCAAGATGAGTAACTTCGGGTTATTACTTCAACGTAAGTCATGTTCTATAAATTTTTTCTATCTTTTTACGGTATTATTTCTTAAATAAGATGACAAGTTGTTGGTAGCGCCCCATCTTCGCTATGGGCGGCGAAGGGGATTCTCGCTAGTGTGTCTATATGGCTGTTGTCTCAGGAATTCTCACAACGATTGTAGTTTGTCTAATGATCTGGGCTGCAACATCTGCCAGAAGCATTTGACTTCAAGTATCTTTGTTCCATTCTCTATTTCTTTCCTATTTCTCGGTATTAGTAAATTAAACGTTCCTTCTTTTTATAGGTAGATGCGGTGTTAAACCTGCAGGCTCTCGGGTTGTCGGTGGAAGCATATCAAAACCAAATGAATGGCCATGGATGGTACAAATTATCAATCAAAGATATAGCGCATCGCATCATTGGTGTGGAGGATCGCTTATAAGCCCCGAATGGTTGGTTACTGCTACACATTGTGTTAATAGGGATCAAAGTTATTTCAAATTTGTCTTGGGAGAGCATGACCGGTTTGGCAACGAAGGTTAGTCGTGGCATCAGCTGATTTGCTAGTTTCAATAGATAATCTAAATCTTAATTACTTAACATATTCATTTGCATCTTTATTTCATACCATATTCATTCAGCATCGTTATTTACGACCGTGTGCATCAGCATCTTAATCTCATACCTTATGCGTCAGCATCTTCAGTTCATACGGTATCTACTAGCATCTTCATTTCATACCATATTTATCAGCATCTTTATTTCATACTGTATTCATCGACATCTTCATTTTACACCCTATTCATTAGCATCTTCATTTCATACCATATTTATCAGCATCTTTATTTCATACTGTATTGATCAGAATCTTTATTTTACACCTTATTCATTAGCATCTTCATTTCATACCGTATTTATTAGCGTCTTCAATTTATACTGTATTTATCAGCATTTTCATTTCATACCGTATTCTTGAGCATCTTCATTTTATACTGTATTCATCAGCGTCATTTCATACCATATCCATTGGCATCTCCATTTCATACCTTATTCATCAGCATCTTCATTTCTTGCCATTTTCATTAGCATCGTCATTTCATACCATATTCATTAGCATCTTCATTCCATACCATACTCATCACTATCTTCATTCAATATATTAATTCCACGCCGTATGCCATCTTGATCTCATACCTTGTGCGTGAGTATCTTCATTAATAAGCTCATACGAGAAGCAACGACACTTAGATATTGAGAAGAAAAAGCAAATGCCTGAAAGCCTTGGTCTTTTCAAGACTGTAAGTATTACGAGTGCCAAATTACGTTGCCTTCTTTCTTTATTTCTACTATCTATCCCCCGGGGGGTACATGACTCATAAATGGACGGGGGTGTGCCGCCCAGATTTCGGAAACCCATCCACTAAAAGTGTAAACCTTTGCAGAAACAGACTGATGAGTAAAAATGAGTAAAAATACCCTATTTTATGAGTAAAAATAAGCGGAATATGAATGATAAGACTTTCTAGACCTTATTTCGTTGTACTACGAACATCTTTGACGCGATTTTACAACTTTTCTGACCGAATTTAAGTTACTAAATGTGTTGAAGTTTGTTAGCACACCCAAAACCCTTAAAGTCAGCAGCGTTTCTGCTTCGTCTTATCTCTCGGTGTACAAATATCATAATGTAATTTGATGTCTTCTCTTCACCCACGCCACCGTCGAGGATTATACTTGACCCAAAATCGCATCTAAAAGCGAGTATTTTCAAGTGTTTGACTTTAAGTTTGGGGCTTTTTATTGGATGTGCTTGATGACGAACCTGAACTATGAGAACAGCTGTAGCTTATGTGTCAATAAAGCTGCTATATTTTATACAGTAACTGGACTGAAGTGAAAGGCACGGATCTCAGGACTGCTATTCGACCGTCAAGATGAGTAACTTCGGGTTATTACTTCAGCGTAAGTTATGTTCTATATTTTTTTCTATCTTTTTACGGTATTATTTCTTAAATAAGTCTAAATAAAATTAAAGTTTAAGCCTAGATATTCAATTTTTTGTGGACCGCGATCTACTCACAGTAATAAATGATAAATCTAGCATCGATTCAAATCCTACCATGAGCGAATGATTTTATCTGTTCTTAAGAACCATAATTCGTGTAAGTTTCTTTATTTCATAGATTTCTAAAGTGAAATATAAATTTTTTATTTCTTTTGCAGTTTGCTGTTTTCTCCTTGTTGGATTTCAAGTCCAAGGTAAAAGTTAATTTTTTCTTTTTTAACCAGTTATCTATTTCTTTGATGCTATGTTATCTGAAGGTGCTTTGGCGTTGTGATGAAAATTCAGCTGACTCGTGGTGTCAGGAGCTCAGGATGGTAAGAGTTCGAGCTCAGCCACGGTAGCGTCACAGCCAGGTTTGAGGTCTCGATTAAACCTGCTACTGAGATCCTAGCGACTGGCGCTAAAACACCATTTCACCTTCACCTTCACCTATGTATTGTTTCTTCGTTTTGCCCCCTCTTCATTTCCATTCTAAAATGCCTTCCATGACCAATTAAGCCAAGCCTTTGTCTTGTCAAATTTATTACACTACCCAAACCGAACATTCTTTTTCTCAGAGTTTCTACAGAGCTTCTTCTACAGTCCTGGGCAAAATTGCCAAAGACAAGTTGTTGGTAGCGCCCCCATCTTCGCTATGGGCGGCGAAGGGGGATTCTCGCTAGTGTGTCTATATGGCTGTTGTCTCAGGAATTCTCACAACGATTGTAGTTTGTCTAATGATCTGGGCTGCAACATCTGCCAGAAGCATTTGACTTCAAGTATCTTTGTTCCATTCTCTATTTCTTTCCTATTTCTCGGTATTAGTAAATTAAACGTTCCTTCTTTTTATAGGTAGATGCGGTGTTAAACCTGCAGGCTCTCGGGTTGTCGGTGGAAGCATATCAAAACCAAATGAATGGCCATGGATGGTACAAATTATCAATCAAAGATATAGCGCATCGCATCATTGGTGTGGAGGATCGCTTATAAGCCCCGAATGGTTGGTTACTGCTACACATTGTGTTAATAGGGATCAAAGTTATTTCAAATTTGTCTTGGGAGAGCATGACCGGTTTGGCAACGAAGGTTAGTCGTGGCATCAGCTGATTTGCTAGTTTCAATAGATAATCTAAATCTTAATTACTTAACATATTCATTTGCATCTTTATTTCATACCATATTCATTCAGCATCGTTATTTACGACCGTGTGCATCAGCATCTTAATCTCATACCTTATGCGTCAGCATCTTCAGTTCATACGGTATCTACTAGCATCTTCATTTCATACCATATTTATCAGCATCTTTATTTCATACTGTATTCATCGACATCTTCATTTTACACCCTATTCATTAGCATCTTCATTTCATACCATATTTATCAGCATCTTTATTTCATACTGTATTGATCAGAATCTTTATTTTACACCCTATTCATTAGCATCTTCATTTCATACCGTATTTATTAGCGTCTTCAATTTATACTGTATTTATCAGCATTTTCATTTCATACCGTATTCTTGAGCATCTTCATTTTATACTGTATTCATCAGCGTCATTTCATACCATATCCATTGGCATCTCCATTTCATACCTTATTCATCAGCATCTTCATTTCTTGCCATTTTCATTAGCATCGTCATTTCATACCATATTCATTAGCATCTTTATTTCATACCATACTCATCACTATCTTCATTCAATATATTAATTCCACGCCGTATGCCATCTTGATCTCATACCTTGTGCGTGAGTATCTTCATTTCAAACCGTAATTATTAGCATAATCATTTCATACCGTACTCATCAGCATCTTCATTACATGCCAAGGTCATTAGCATCTTTGTTTCATACGGTATGCGTCAGCATTTTCATTCCAACTGCATTCATTAACATCTTCATTTCATACCGTCTTTATTAGCTTCTTCATTTCATACCGCATTCATTGGCATCTTCATTTCATATCATACTAATAAGCATCTTCATTTCGTACCGTTTTCTTCAACATCTTTATTTCATAGTACAATCATTAGCATTTCGTTTCATACTGTATTGATAAACATCTTTATTTCATACTATATTCATTGGCATGTTCATATTCATACTGTATTCATTATTTTTGTTCTTGCCCTTCTTTTAGGTTCAGAGCAAACATTCAGGGCGAAGAAAATCATAACTCGTGATGATTACAATAAGCCATCGATGATCAACAATGACATTGCTTTGGTCCAGCTTGACAGACCTGCAATTCTGAATTCCAAAGTTGGCACTGTTTGCTTGCCAGCTGCTGACTATCAGATACCTATTGGATCTCAATGCATCACTGCTGGTATGCTTTACTGTTCTTGATAACACTCTTTTTTAATAAGCATAACCCCAAATGGTAGTTCAAGAAGATAAAAAGGTTATACTCACTTGATAAAGGGTAAAGCCCGAAGCGTCGTAAAAATTGTCTCTTTCCTGGGGCTGAATCCTTTTAATCAATTTTACTGTTTTAAGAAGCTAAAAATCATACCATTTTGATAATATACAATCAAAGTTTTCTCGCTTTCAAATACACAATATGCTGTAAACTAAGCTCAAAACACCAGGCAATTAGATGTAAAGGGCAGTAGCTGCCAAAAATACCCAACAGTTACAGCTTCATTTCTTTTTTTTCTTTGAATGGGTCATTTCGTAGTCATTCTGAAACAGACTGGACCCCTGTTGAGCCTCAATGAGAGTACCCCCGGGAGTCCTTCATTCAAATCTGATGCTGTTTTATGTGGAAAGGCAAAAAACTCAACTCAAGTCGTATGCGACTGACGGGAAGGGAGTAGGGAATCAGTTGTCAATAATCGAAAGAGTAGCCCCTATTTCAGACCCTATTTCAATTTCGTTTGAAAGAGGGTCAGGTTCAGGCTCTTGAAAAGAGTAGAACATGCTTGACTTTCTGGAACTGTGCGGAGACTACTTGCTGTCAAAACGGAACTACAGTACCATCTAGTTATCAAAGCACTTTTTTCCACAGGTTAGTTAGGATAAATTAGTTCAACAATATCGCCGTTTAGCAGTCGGTAACTAGCTCTGACTGTGCGCAATGTCGACATAAGCCATTTCAGGGGCGTTTAATCTAGGGGGTTTTTAAAAGAGGGGACTTTCAACGAATATTGTACATTTGAAATTCTTATCTATGATTAATTTCTCATTGTCTTCGTTTCATCAGGATGGGGTCTCACGTCCGGAGGTGGACAGCAATCACGTTACCTAAAACAAGCAACGATGCCAATTGCTTCAACGGGGGCATGCAAAAGAGTTCATTATTACGCAAGTATCTTTTTCAAATTCACTATTCGTTAAGCATGCGTTCTTTTGGGACCTTTTCTGCGTATAGAGCTCAATGAAATTGCTGAGTAACTCTCTAATTCATACAGCCCGAATCCAGAACTGACTCCAAACACAGCCAGGAAAGGCACGGATTCAAGAGAAGAGACCTCTTTAAATGGAAGGCATATTTCGAGCATTGGACCAGAGCGGATCCAGTTTCTCCCCCCGGGGGGTACTTCCATTGTTCGTTATACTAGACATGCCGCCCAAATGGGTAACTTTTTTAGCGCCAATTTCCCTACATATGGGTTAAGTTTTCGAAAAGAATCTCTACACATGGGTAGCAAAATATTTAAAACATTTTAGACACGCAGTGCTTTGAAAAGCCTGATAAAAAGTGCGTTTTAGTTTTCAGCGCAAATGCCTTTTCGCCGCATTTAGAGCTTCCTCAGGCGTTAAATTGGGTTCAAACATTTGAGATATTGGTACAAATGGGTAAAAAATTTCGCCGTTATTCTATACATGGGTACCATCAGGAACAGAATTTATCGGTAGACATAGGTGGGTTTGGAAAAACTGGGCGGCACGTCTAGTCATTTGAACAATGAAGTACCCCCCGGGAGTTTCTCTCGTGTGAACGGGGTATTAGAAAGTAAATGCTCAGATTAATATTTGAATTTGTTTTGCTTTTTCAGATTCCAATAACAGATCAGATGGTATGCGCTGGCAGTGGCGGTTCAAGCGTCGAGACCAACTGCAGTTCCGACAGCGGCGGTCCTCTGATGTGCCCAACAGGAGATGGTCGATGGAAGCTCCAAGGAGTTGTTTCTTTTGGAGACGGGCAATGTAGGCCTGGGAAATATACTGTTTACGCACGTGTTAGCAAGTTCAGGGAATGGATCCGCAAGCATACTGGTAAGTGTGGTTATTTTCGAACTATGGCTTAAAAATCTGGGGCGGGGTAGGAGCGGGGCACATCGACGGTCTGGTTCGTGGCTTTACAGCCCAACTCAAAGCTCCCTGAATCCATTTGTTGGTCGAGCATAGGCAACATGGAGGCTCCTATTTAATGAATCTCAAATCGATGGTAGAGATGGTCGCAACGTGATCCGAGCTCATTCCTACTCACACATGCTTAGTGCAAATCAGGGGCTATTCAGAGATGGTCCGGTCAGAGTTTGAGCCCAAGTCGAACATTGGCCGAAAAACTGATACTCACAACCTGTAAGCCACACGATGTCTAATCCCTAAAACCCATTCCAAAAAACCGTATTTTCATCGCATCCAAATTTTTGGAGGATTATCTGTCGCTTTTATTAAGCAGCTTTGTGTATTATTTTAAAGGGTTGTAAAACCTAGTTATAAAACCTTTGGCCCTAGCCAAACGATCAAACATTGTTGGTGGAACATTTAAAAGTTGCTATACAACAAATGTTTAACGTTTGTTTAACGTTAATGTTTAGCAAACTAAAAAAACATTGTTGTCTTTTGTATCTTGCGCCGCGGTGTTTCTGCCTTACTGTATTTATTCAACTCTTCGCCGCAAGAAGCTCTCTAGCTGAAAGCAAGAAGTAAGCTAAGTGGTCTTTTCTTCTTTTTTCTTTCAAATGTTTAACGGTTTGGCCACACGTCCAAAAACATTGCTGTCCAACAACGATCTTGCTAATACACAAGCACGAACGCCTTGTTGCTAAGAAATGATTCGGGTGGTGAAATGTTGCAAGTTGCTGCAGTTTGTCAAAACAAAAGAAATGTTTGACAAGCAATGTTGGAAAGACGGCCAAACGATCAAACATTGCTTGACAAGCAGAAATAAGAAAATTTGTGGCGTGATATTTGTTAAAAAGTTTAAAACATTTTTTGCTTGTCGCACGCAAAAAATGTTGGACGAGCAATGTTTTTGGACGTGGCCAAACGATCAAACATTTTGCTTGACAAGCTAATTTCAAATGTTGAATCAACAATGTTTGATCGTTTGGCTACGGCCTAAGACTCAAGCTGTTAGGCACTCTTCCTGCGTATGGCATTAGATTGCAATTCCCAAAGCGCCTCGGGTTTGTTGTTAATTGTATGAAATGTAAGCTTTATTGCTTATTGAGCGTATGTTCTCTTCCAGGGGTCTAAAGATGACATGGAAAGTTTTTGAACTGTTAGACCAAGGACAGCTCATTTGGTAGATCAAAAAATTTACAAAGTTATAAAAGATATGTATAAAAATTTGAATTTTTGGTCTTTAATTTTGTTCTTACTGTTATACCATTCTCAACTCTTCTGGAATAAGAGGGGTTGGAATAAGTGGGTAGTAGGAGTTTCAGGGAGGATCTTATTAGCGGAGGAGGGGTGAAAAGCCGGGGAATTTTGATTGTTCAACTGTCGCGAATTATCTGTATTTTTAGGCACTTCAAACCGACGACAAACTGACGACAAAACTATAGCTCCAGGGTTTTTACATATAAGTCTTTCAAATCTCCACAGGCCTATAAAATGGAACAAAAATAACAAGAAGAAAACGATAGACAACGTGCATTCTGTATAGCCAACACAGTTTTTCTTTTAAACAAAGTGCTTTGATAGTTCTTAAAGAATGCATCGTATATCCTAACCTTATGAAAACAGTAACATAAAATAAACTTAAGAGTTATTTTAAGTTTGTGTCTCTAGATAAATACTCAGGTTCCTAAAAAGCTAAACCTATCGGCTCTAAGTCCGTCCATGCTTTGATGCTTACACTGTTCCAACAGGATCTGTACGTTTCATCAACACGGTGGCGAAGAAAATACCAAGAATCTGAAAAAGTAAACATTATTTTGAAATATCTAACATCATTAGTAAAGTTAGTGAATGCACACTTCTCGTAGACTTATTACCGCTATTGAGTTCAGCCGCTGGACGCCCGAACTACCAGGATTGAACGATCTCAGTTTGGTATAAGTTTCGGATTCAGGATTGATGAGCGATAACTTGGACTCATGTAATTAGTCTACGCTGCTCGTTGGCAGCGGGCTTATAATTCGGGAATACAATTCTAAATGTTAGGCAAACAATATTTGATCGTTGAGTCAGGGCCTAACAATAAAGAATATTTTTTGTCAAGGGAAATGAAACTGTAACGCGAAGATATTTGAAAAAACGTGCAAAGGGAATGGAAGGGAATCATAGAAATTTAGGGAATGCTGAGTTTCGATTTTCGGAACGGCGTGAGGGTTTAAAGGTTGGAAGATGCCCATTTATCAAAACCCTGATTAAATGTTTGATTGTCTCCTGAGGGTTCAAAACGTTAGGGCACAACGTCCACTATTTAGCGAGCCTTGGGAGTATGATTCAGAATTTAAATCCAATGACACAATATCAACGGTGTGGTCAATATTCGCATTACTACCTATTGGTACAGTCTCTGAACACTGGGCTTATGCAAAGTAAGGAGACGAAAGACGTATACTGGGGAAGTACGAGCACTTATTCCATACTTCTATTCACTATAGGTACGTACACTCAAGTTATCCATATGTACGTTTTCACAGGATAAAAACGGCCTGGATTGTCTAGGCCCAATGCTTTTGCTAGGATAGACGTATGCTAATACGTATTACTTTTACATTTATTTGCAATTATCAATATTGAACTAGACTTATTACATGAGTTTCAATTGTCGCTCACCAAACAAAGTCCGTAGCACCAAACTGAGATCGCCGTTAGCCGTTTATGCCGTTCCGCGGATTTAACAACGGCCATTGCCGCCTCGGCTGCGTTCATGATCTTCTTGCATGGATTTCCAGTTGTCTCTCTATTTTGAGCTTCTGGTCTCTGGTCTTCTGGTGTTGGCTAAAAAATTACTGTTCTTTTACCCCCCTATGACCCCCCCCCAACAAAATATCAAGAAAAACTGAGATCGCTCAAACTGTTTGAGCTCATGCGATTCAATTCAATAATGAAAACAAACGGTAACTGCGACTCGTGGAATAAGTCTAGTATTGAAATGAATGGGCGCAAAATTCTATTATTCATAGCCATTATGTGTTTACCTCGATCACAAGTACTCCACTGCCAATGCCACCAACTAGGAGCAGATTGCTTGATGCCCAGTCTTTCATCGCCTGAATGCATGACTAGAAAACAAACCTCAAAATTAACCACACCCATATCTCTATGGTCACACTAGCTAGCAGTAGTAGTAATGGAATGAATACTGAGTACTGGAAAAAATTTGATTCGTGTCCATCCAAGAAATTGCGAGACGAATTTTGTGTCTCAAAACGATGTGATTCTGTAAAATTGTCTTCAATTCAAAGATTACCGCACAGTAAGCAGTAAAAATATCCCCAGAAAGCTTAATATGATGAGAACAATTGCCGTACTTACTACTTATAGGGGACTTAAACAGCGCACCTGATGACTTTTTAAGACTCGCGCACCGCACCTCAAGAGCGGCAGACTCTGCGCACGTGAGATCCCGGCTATACTGTGCTAAAAGGCTTCATAAGACTATCGCATAAACAGTCATTAACCAAGTTACACGAAACGTGCATTTTGCAAAGTTGTAAAGGCCAAATTGTCAAAAATTTTGCGAATATTCCAAGCCCACTTTCCCCGTAGAGCTTACTTTGTTTCGCCGTTCCTGCGAAAGGGCCCCATCTTACTAAATTCCTACGGGACCCGAGCATCTCTGTTTACACCTGTGCGTGTACCATTCGATGCAAAGAAAATATTAGCTATAGATTACCTTTTTATAAAGAGTATAGCTAAAACCAGCTGTTCTTGTTGAATTTGTTCCATTATCATCGAAGCAACTAGTTGGTACTGTGTTATTTGCTGCTTGTTGTTGTGACCATTTTGATGTATACCAGTCCTTATAGCTCCCTGCACCGCAGCATTTGAGCTGTCAAGAAAAGCAGAAGAGCATTTTTTCACATACTGTGACTGTGACTACATCAGCATCCGTCAAAAGTTGTTTCTTTATCATGAGCCTTATTATTTGCCATGAATAATGGCGAACATTAGGATAGATTTTTCCCTAGTGGCATACCACAATACATGGGATTAGAACCTGGATTGCATGACTAGAGCCCGGGGGGGGGGGTACTTCATTGTTCAAGAGACTAGACGTGCCGCCCAGTTTTTCCAAACCCACCCATGTCTACTGATAAATTCTGTTACTCGTGGTACCCATGTATAGAAAGAACAACGAAATTTTTTACCCATTTGTACCAATGTCTCAAATATTTGAACCCAATTTAACGTCTGAGTCAACTCTAAATGCGGCGAAAACAGGGGCGCAAATCGAAAAAATTATTGGGGGGGTGTCATGAAGTGGGACCGAAGGGTATTGGTCTTTGTGTGCCGAAAAGTGCACCCACCTAGGGGGGTTCGGGGGCATGCTCCCCCGGAAAATTTTGAAAAATTGGGTTGCTAGAATCGCTCTGGTGACCATTTCAGGACTCTTTTAATGTAATTTTTGCGCAGCCCAGCTGTTGAAGAAAACCTAAGAAACAACAAGTTTTGTCAAAATTTATGTCGATGTTGTCGCCTGGCGCCCGGAATTGTCCAGAAACATAAAAATAAGACCAGAAATGGCTGACACAACTTGTCTTTGTTGTACAGCTAGGCATCTCCTGACTAACGGCAGTATTGACTACCAATACATTGTACTGTCATGAAGGGATTGGGTTGCAACTGGCCGAAAGTTGTCCCGCCTAGCTGCTCTGGCCCTTTTGTTTGCTAATTTGTTCTTTCAAAGAAACATCATCACTATTTCCTGCTATGCAAAACAGCGTGGTGAATTAAGTTCAATGTTCAATGATCTGCATGAGAGCAATTTTTACCGATTTTTCTTTGGGTTTCGGGTACAACTCTGTTTATTACTATTGAAATTGGAAATAATTTAGTTCAGAGCCGGATGGGGACCGACTTTATCACTATAAAGTAGCTACTGGGACCGGTTGGAAAAATTATTGGGGGGGTGTCACACCCCCCCACACCCCCCCTCATTTGCGCCCCTGGGCGAAAAGGCCTTTGCGCTGAACTACAACGCACTTTTTATAAGGCTTTTCAAGACAATGCATGTCTAAAAGTTTTTGTATAGTTTACTACCCATGTGTAGAAATTCTTTACGAAAAATCAACCCATATGTAGGGAAATTGGCGCTGAAAAAGTAACCCATTTGGGCGGCACGTCTAGTAAAACGAACAATGGAAGTACCCCCCGGGGACCAGAGAGTCAACGACGCTTCCACTGAGCCATACAGCTCAACTTTCTAAGTAACTGATGGTTTGTCGGAAAGTTTATTCAAGGCCTTTATTGGAAGGGTACTTCCCATTGAAGACCTGATAATGAAATGAGAGCCACAGGCGCTTACTCCAGGGTTTCTTTTAGGGACCCTTTACTGAGTTGGCATTCTATTATTGTTTGAAGAAGCTATCGTTTAAAACATGGCCGAGTGGAGGGGCAAATGCCCCTCTTGTTAATATGTTTAAAGAGGCCCTGGCTTATTCGAATAAATACGTAAAAAAATCTACGTGGGTCGTGGGAGATGATTGGGGGTGGAATCATTTGAGTTACTGATACTTCATATTAAACACAACATAAAATAAAAAAAGAAATAAACATGGACACGAAGACGCAATGATCCTTACTCTTTCTTGAATATCATTGACAGCATTTGTAACAGCATCCTGTCCTGACTGGCCATATGTCTTCTGAACTGCACTGATTATAGCATCTGTGATGTATTTCTCTGCCTGTGGATAAGAGCTGATACTGTGACGCATTCATTCGCATTCAAAGCTATCTTCTAACTTTTCTTTAGGTGTTGTTGGTTGCTATGTATCGTCTTTATTTAAGCTTATTTAAGTAAACTGTTAAATGTAATGGCCCTGGGATAGTCATAATTCCTACTTCCCGGGGTATCGTCTTTGTTCTGTAGTTAAGTAATGTGTGATGTAAATTTTATCTTTTCTATATATAAAAAAAAATGCTTCGGTCATACTTACATAGAACCAACGGAAAATGCTCACTGCCCCCGCAAACATTGAGGACCTGGCCACGAATGGCCGAAAATATCAAATATGACAGATACTTTCCTCACAAGCACGAATGATAATTTCTCAGCAAAAACTGCGCGCACTCGATAAGAATTTTGCTGAGCAAATTGCCACGAATTGCATTTTGCTCAGCATTTTCCTTAGCGTGTGCGACAGCCCTAAATTAAACCATAAAAGTAATCCTAGCCTGTGTCGTTAACCTTCCACCTAACCCTTGAAAATGCCCAAACGCCTATTCTTTTATACACCTCACCCTACGCGCTGCTCGAGAACCCTCTTCAAATCTCCTCAACCCTATTTTCTCGTTGACAATCGCCTTCTAAACCGCCTTTGGGCTTATGAAACTCCAGTGTTTCCGAATTCTCTCTGAAATGAAGTCTGAGAACATGTTTTGCATCGGGAAAGTTAAGCTACCATCAGCCACTTAAGCAAGGTCAATGCAAAGCAAATCCCTTGCCTTATTATCTTCACAAATAGTAGAATGCTTTATTTTCTGAAAATTAAAAGCAGTTAGCTCCGTAATATTACCTCATTTTTGAAATAGAAGGCAACAGCAACACAGCCAATTTCAAGCAGCAAGATCAGCACAACGAAAATAATAAACTGTTGTAGAAAAAAAGAGAATTGAAGTTACGGTACGAAATAGTAAGACATAGTAGTTATTTGTTACGAAAGGCAAGCCGCTTTGGCAAGATGAAATTAGACTAGATTTCCAGCTTTTTCGCAAAAAGATCTGCCCTTACTAGCGAAATATTTTCCCATAAACAGTCATCAAGCAGGCGCTTTTTACAAGGTTCACAGGGCATGTTTTCAAAATTTTTCGCACTACTCCAAGCCCCCTTCCCCCTTCTCATTTTGTTTTGCTGTCCCCGCACAAGGGCCCCATCATACTAAATTCCTAAGGGACCCCAAGCCTCTCCGTTACGCTTAGGTTTATAATGAAGATCTTACGTTAATAGCTATAATTCATGTGAACTATTTTCAAACAAAACTAACCAGGATAAGGAAGCATTTACTCTCCTTGATGGCCCCACAACATCCAAGTAATGAAACAAAAAAGGCGAAAACCCCAACGGAAATCAGCAAATTTGCGGGTGTTCCCAATCCATCTTTGCCGAGAATCGAATCATAATCTTTGCTTGCGTAACGAATGTAGCCACCAAGCGCTGTCAAACCAAGGCCTGCAAGCTAGAGGAAAGGAGATTAAAACGATGTAGATTTTTATATGTATAAAGCAATCATTTTAATATGTATCACGTATGTTTGCTTATATGCATGTAATGTGCGTGTAGTTCGGTTCTTACCGAAGAACCTCTGCGCACACGCACAGCTAAAAGAAAGGTATACCCACTTCCCTTTGTATAAGAAAGGTATACCCACTTCTTTGTATCTTCGCATTTAAACGCTTTCTATTGCTTTAATTTTTCCTTTTTTTGCACATATTAGTAAACTACCAATGATTTACATTCAGCATTCAGAACCTTATATAATTAATGGACCCGACACGACACAAAAAAGCATTTTCGCCCTCCTCTTTTAAGCGCCCTCTCCAAATACACGCTCGCAGCTCGCTCGTAAGAAGTTAATGTACGCCATCGGATATCAATTCATATCAATTCGTAGTACAGTATTTCGTTAATACGATTGATCATTGATTTTTCAGAAATCATCTTAAACAAACTGCTATACGAAACTTTTAATCGCGGTCTTGAATGCATTTGTCATTCTTGACCTGAAATTCTATAGACCGTTACTGTTATTAAATGTTGCCAATGGATATGCAAATTTTGTGGATTTGCAGGTTTCCCGTTATAAGAATTGAGAACTGGAAGGGAAGTTGAAGCATTTTTCATTAAAAAGCAAAAAGATAATTATCCAGACTGTATATAAATGTTTTCTGTTAACTCGAGAATAAATTTTTTTCCAAGGATTCTCTGATTCGTGCAAATTTCATGTTTTCCATGCCTAGCCTTGAAAAAGCTAAAAGGCTAAACTCTGGTTGTGGTGAAAGAGTGCGAAAATAACTTCCGTGTTGAGCTGGAGGCGCTGGCTCGAAATCGTGCTATTCGAGAAGATGCCAGTAGTCTTTTAACGAGGTTTAACTATACACTAGCGCCCCACTAGCGCAAGGGAAAAGTATCAAAAAATAACGATATTAGAAAAGGGCATGAAGTAGATCGGACTTTCGAAATCAGCTCGAAACCCCGCTCGAAACAGTTGCGACGAAATCAGAAGTTTCCTGAGCTGATGGGCCTCATCGAAAAAAAGCAAAAACAGCAGGCAGCTCATAGTTAAATTCAATAAATAACGAGTTTGATCTTACCATAAAAATTGCATTTCCAAAGAGCATCAAGACTTTTGCCGTTTTCTTTCCACAAGACATTTTGATGTCGAAGATTAAGAGAACAAAACGAAAATCAGCTTGACTTACTGTATGAAATCAAAAAGGTTAGAGTAGATACCGCACGATGAAAAATCAACTGAAGAACAGCCCGTTGCTCTCACGTTTCCGTTTGGAAACTGGATCTTGCAGAAATACTGTAGAACCTGTCCTCCCTCGATTGCAGATATTTTACTGGAGTTTCATTGACAAATAATAATTGTAACAGAATACAAAAAGGAAATAAACTCAAAACGAGGTCGACTTTATACATTATTTAAAAGCTGACCTGTTCAATAATATTTTCTTTTATTTTTTTCTTTGTCATTGTCAGCGGTCAGCTTACAACCTGCAGAAAATCGGATTTTATTTGCAAATAAGAGAATTTTTACAAAGAAACAAAATTAAATCTCTACAAAGGAAACTGTATATAATACTATAATGCTTTAAAAGCCGAACAAGAACAAAGTATTGTAAAGAATTAATCGGTAAAGCAAGGGAAAGACTAACACAGCTCCTGATATACATATAAAAGGCCATCACAGGGTATCAAGTTTCGTGCGCTCCTCCCAAAGATCTCAAAAAAAGATAATGACTCCTGGTATATGTCGCTCCTTCCTACCCTGTGTACGAGACGCTTTATCTTTTGTCAGAGAGTCCGGTACCCAGGGTTTATCGCTCCTTACTCCGCGAAGAATAACACTTCCGCTGTCCCCTCCATCAGGCGCAAGCGCTCGATTTTGCGCTCGCTTTTTACCCCCAAAACTCAGTATGAAAATTGGCGAAATACCATCTCTGACAAAAAATACCAGATAGCACTCTGCTTACAACTATGGAAGGTGAAGTTTAGGGGAAAATAAGCAAGAAGAAGCACTGCTTGAGTGGAAAACATCAGAAAATGGGCCGAAGGAGGAATGGCAGCGCGAATGAAGAGGTGTCGACGGTCCCTTTTTGGCTAAGACGTTTTAGTAGTAGTTTAGTAGTAGTAGTAGTAGTAGTAGTAGTAGTAGTAGTAGTAGTAGTAGTAGTAGTAGTAGTAGTAGTAGTAGTAGTAGCAGTAGTAGTAGTAGTAGTAGTAGTAGTAGTAGTAGTAGTAGTAGTAGTAGTAGTAGGAGTAGTAGTAGCAGGGCGCAAATCGAAAAAATTATTGGGGGGGTGTCATGAAGTGGGACCGAAGGGTATTGGTCTTTATGTGCCGAAAAGCGCACCCACCTAGGGGGGTTCGGGGGCATGCTCCCCCGGAAAATTTTGAAAATTGGGTTGCTAGAATCGCTCTGGTGACCATTTCAGGACTCTTTTAATGAAATTTTTGCGCAGCCCAGCTGTTGAAGAAAACCTAAGAAACAACAAGTGTTGTCAAAATTTATGTCGATGTTGTCGCCTGGCGCCCGGAATTGTCCAGAAACATATAAAATAAGGCCAGAAATGGCTGACACAACTTGTCTTTGTTTTACAGCTAGGCATCTCCTGACTAACGGCAGTATTGACTACCAATACATTGTACTGTCATGAAGGGATTGGGTTGCAATTGGCCGAAAGTTGTCCCGCCTAGCTGCTCTGGCCCTTTTGTTTGCTAATTTGTTCTTTCAAGGAAACATCACCACTATTTCCTGCTATGCAAAACAGCGTGGTGAATTAAGTTCAATGTTCAATGATCTGCATGAGAGCAATTTTTTACCGATTTTTCTTTGGGTTTCGGGTACAACTCTGTTTATTATTATTGAAAATGGAAATAATTTAGTTCAGAGCCGGATCGGGACCGACTTTATCACTATAAAGTAGCTACTGGGACCGGTTGGAAAAATTATTAGGGGGGTGTCACACCCCCCCACACCCCCCCTCATTTGCGCCCCTGAGTAGTAGCAGTAGTAGTAGTAGTAGTAGTAGTAGTAGCAGCAGTAGTAGTAGTAGTAGTAGTAGTAGTAGTAGTAGTAGTAGTAGTAGTAGTAGTAGTAGTAGTAGTAGTAGTAGTAGTAGTAGTAGTAGTAGTAGTAGTAGTAGTAGTAGTAGTAGTAGTAGTAGTAGTAGTAGTAGTAGTAGTAGTAGTAGTAGTAGTAGTAGTAGTAGTAGTAGTAGTAGTAGTAGTAGTAGTAGTAGTAGTAGTAGTAGTAGTAGTAGTAGTAGTAGTAGTAGTAGTAGTAGTAGTAGTAGTCGTAGTAGTAGTAGTATTTGGCCTTTCGAGAGTCACGGTTTCTGATATATAATACGTGTAGTGAATCAAGCTCATTCGATAGATTGGGCAAACATAAAGGCCATAAAAGTTCAAATTTTGGCGGGAAGATTTAGAACAGAACACAAACACTGATAGAAAAGAGAATCTAAATTCATTCTATAAACCCAAATAAACTAAACATTAATTAAAGGGAAACTATTTATTCTTATGTCTTTTCCAATATCTTTTGACTTCATCATGACCAGTTTTGCTAACAACCATAAGTCGCTTGTTACTATTCGCCCACAATAAAGCACCGACGTCTTCCGCGTATTTTCGTAAGGTTTCGTAATCGCTTTGCGACAGAAATTCGTTATAGAGCACACCATCGGTGAATTGTAATCGTTCTCGTTCAATCTCCCAAAGTCTGATCTGATCAGCGATGGTTGGGGGCACGATTGGGGTCTGTTTTAGCATTATGGGGTGTGCTCGACTCCGCAAGTAATGTAAAATCTGTTCGGCTGTAATTCCACTTGCCAAAGCTTGCTGTACGCTTTCTCTACTCAAAGTCGCGACACAAAACTCAGGAAATCGGCAGAGGATATCACAAAATAAACTCAACAAGGCCAATTGCAATGAACATTTTGTATACGCGTATACCCTGTAATTAGTCTCGACAACAATGTATCTTTGTTGGTTCACATCGAGGCTAGATTCTCCAGTTATCGCAGAACCGAGGTTTATCGCTAGTTTTGTTGGATAGTATCTTCTTGATTTTCGCTTTCTCTGAAAAACTAATCCTACCTCTCGTAGATGTTGCATGAAACTAAATTGTTTTTCCGTCATCCCTTCGACAGAATAATCTTTTCCGTAAGTTGAGAAGCTAATCTGAAACAGAAAGGATAAACACTCTACTAAGCCTATGTGACGCTGTTCTGTTGTCTCCAGGTATTGTAACATGAAGTACCATACTTGTGAAACCGTGTCCATTAGTAGAAATTGAAATCCCGCAGAAGTGATTGACGTTGTTCGTTCTTCAGCTTGTAATCTCAGTAGTCCGGCTTTTATTAGCACGCCAATTACGTCTTCACTTATGCCACCTAAACAAGAGCAAAACGTCTTTTAAATTGTACTTGTTAGAATTCTTTTAATGAACATCCTCCATCGTTTTGCCTGTGTAGGTATAGTCTCTGAAGCTCAGGCTCAACAGCTTTAGTGAAGGTTAAATGGTGCTTTAGCACCAGTCCCTGGGATCTCAGTAGTAGGTTAACTAATCGAGACGTCAACCCTGGCTGTGATGCTGCCATGGCTGGGCTTGATGGCTGGCTGACCACACAGCTCCTGAAGGTGCTGTGGCGTCGTGGTGTAATCAAGCTGACTCAAAGTGTCAGAAGCTCAGTGTGGTTAGGGTTTGAGCCAAGCCAGGGTAGTGTCACAGCCAGGGTTGAGGTCTCCATTAGTTAACCTACAACTGAGATCCTAGTGACTGGCGCTAAAACACCATTTCACCCTCCTGACACCAAGAGTCAGCTGGATTACACCACAATGCCACAGCACCTTCAGTGATGGTGGTCACTATGATCTCAGTAGTAGGTTAATTTACAGAGATCTTGACCCCAAAAGAAACCTCATTGGTTTGATGAGGAGCAGATTTTTGAACCCATTAACAAATTATTTAAACTGATGCCCCATGATCTAGCCCCCAGCCTATTTCTTGAGGCCACACTCTGGTTTAGCAAGACATCCAACACTGGAGGGGTAAAAGGGTGTGGTCAAGGGTGATTAGGGTGTGGTTATAAAAACAAGTAACTAAGTTATACCGAGTTATATCCCACAAAAATTTTCAATCAGATTCAGCCTTTAGACAAAAACAATCTTGTGTATGATCTGGGGGGAATGACTACACTCTCCCATGCCCCTTGGCTGCACCGCTTGTACCACTAGAAACATTTATAATACAAATTTAAAAACATTCATTCTGTTCATACCTCCTTCACCTGCTGCTGAACCAGTCATGTAATATAAAACAGATTCCCATCTTTCTTTTGCATATTTATCAAGAAATTCTATATCCCTGCTGTGTTTATCTTCACCAAATTTAGCGGTGTCAGGCTGTTGTTGGCCACCACCACAAAGAACTGTTTTAAAATTTCTTTTGAAATTTTGATTCAATTCATACCTAAAAAAGATGGTTAGTTTAGAAACGCTACGCTAGAAACTTAGAAACTTTTGCTAAAGCAATAGGAAACAACAGCCCATTGCTTGATAAAAATAGGCATTTTGCTATCAAACAATAGAAAGAGTGTCATCAAAGAATATCCAAATTGTTATCAAACAAAAGGTATATGGGTATCAAACAATAGACATTTTGCTATCAAACAATACGTATATTGTCATAAAACAATAGGCATAGTACTATCAAACAATATGTTTTATGTCATAAAACAATAGACGAATTGCTATCAAACAATAGGCATATTGTTATCAAACAATAGGCTGGCACTTATCAGTGGATTACCTGCTAGCAGAACTTCCTTTCGGCAGTTCTCGCCATATTTGAAGCCCTTTCAATTTGGCCAACGCTCCGATATGGAGTTTATTATCGTCTTTTTGCACCCATGTTGCAATAAACGGCTCTGAGATAGGCTGATCTGTAAAAAGCGTCCTCATAACATATTGTTTAGCCATCTCAGGAAGGCCCCTAAACACGGCCATACACGTACTGGGATGACAATATAAACCATCCAAAACAGCAGCAGGCAAAGTGTTCAAATATTCGTACAAATTCTTGCATTGCAGCCGTTTACTTTTCCCTGCGTTATCCATAACCTATCTTTGAATAGCAGAGTTAGATAATATGACTTTTTCGTGAGTCAAGTAGGAAATAAACCGAGAAAATCACAAGCACTCATTACTGTCTCCATTCACTTCGACGATTGCTTAATTAGGCCATGTGGCAAAGCACAAATGTAACATGCCTCGCATTCATAGACATTAAGCAGGCGAGCTGGCGCCTTTTCATCAGGAAGTATAATTTGGTGTATACTATAATTCCTCGACGTGTGAAGCAAAGTTTGAGCAAGTCTTCGTCTCACGCGGGAAAAGATGGCAGCGCCAGTGAGTGAATTTTAAACTTTTCGTTTCTCTTTATTTGAAGAATATTATTCCCAGTTTACTGATGTACAAACAGTTTTACTAAATTAGAATTCACTAAGCATCATTTAATCCAATGATGCTTCTATTTTAGAACAAAAATTTCTAAAATATATTGCATGGACAACTTAGGCCATGTTTTGCGCCCAGCTCAGCTTCGTTGCTATGCTGCTGAGACAGTAGCTAGCGTGTAATTAAACCATAGAATTGAACTCTAGCTATTAGTAACTCCATAATTCCATAATTACTAATAAACAACTCTATAATTATTTCTATTCTAGGCCTCAGCAGTTTCAAAAGTGCAGGAAGTCAGAGAGATAACAAGGATTGAAAGAATAGGTATGTGGCACACAGGCACGGACGGTACTAGTCTGAGATTTGTGGGTACAGCACACCAATCGTTTACTATTGTTTGAGCGAAAATTGTGCACTGAAGCTCGTCATGCATACCATTAAGTTTCCACCCTGGCTCTGCAGAGTATGGCATTTGCACATCCAGAGTTTTTCAACAGAAATATAGGTGTTGTGGCATTGTGGTAGGGTTAGCATCCCAGCCATGATAGTGTCACATCACAACCAGGGCTGAAGTCTTGTTTAGATAACCAAATATTGGGATCCTAGCAACTGGCACCAAATACACCATTCCACCTTCAACTGCCATCAATGGGCTTATAATAGGATAGAACTAAAGAAGTTGGCTCTTGCACTCCCTTATTTAAAACTGCCATATTCTGCAATTGGGGCAGTACCATTGAGGCTGTACCTGATGTACCTGATGAGAAATTCAAGCTAAGCAACATTTCCACCTAGAAAAAAAATGTGCCCTCAAAAATTTGAAAGTTGCAATAGCAGGAAACATCTTCACTTTTCAGTGGAAATGGTTGAAAATGACAAAAATGCATCATTTACAATGAAATTAATAATGGAGGGACACTTGGCCTTATTTTTCTGACATTTTGAAGGTGCACTTGGCCTGACCCAACTTGAAGTTGAATCTGTGAGGCATAGGAGACCTGAAATCATGACCACAGAATTCTAGTCTAAACCTGATATGAAGTTTCAACTTTGAGCTGAGCTATATTAGATCAAGGGCTACCACTGCATGGCTATTTTAGCTGTTGCACTTTCATGCATAAATTGATCAAATTCTTCTTAATTAGGAGCACATTCCCACATCAGAGGACTTGGTCTTGATGATGCATTGGAAGCCAGAGAGGTATGAATAAATATGGGTAAAAAATTAGTTAACAATATCTGTTGTTAAAATTGAAGTCTTACATTGCAGTATTATAACCTTGGGGAATGCATTTAATTTCTACCCCAAAATTTCATATGTAATTTAATGATCTACATTGCTTGCTCAGAGAAAATTGCACATATTTCACCTCAGATTTTCAACGCAACATATTCTATTGTTTGTACCTTGGAGATTGGGGCATATCATCTTGTTTTTCTTGGAAAAAGTGCTGCTGCAAAATTTATTTGTTGCATAACACTTCTTATGTTTCATGCAGCATGTAGGACTTTGCATTGTCTCCAATACCTGTTTTTATTGCCATGGATTTAAGCTCTAATGTATGCAGTGCAACGAAATTGCTTTGCATGTGCAAAGAAATTGCCCCATGATCCACAAGGGGGTAAGACTTTGAGACAAATATGACTTTATTCTAGTGTTCTCAGTATAGTCTGTGATCTATAAGCCAATGCACAGTGTAATTCAATGCCAACTTTCATACTCAGGTATCACAGGGTATGGTCGGTCAGACCAAGGCAAGAAGAGCTGCTGGAGTTATTGTTGAAATGATAAAGGTATGTTGGTTGATTATTTCTATCCAAATAGCTGCCCCAATAAAAGTATGGCTGTCCCAAACAGCTGCCCAATACAAGGATACTTCATTTCTATGAAAAAAATTAAGGAACCATGAAATTAATGCTACTCGAAGGAATGTTAAAGCGAGATCAATGTTTTTTCAGGAAAGCAAAATCGCTGGTAGAGCTGTTCTTATTGCCGGTCAGCCGGGAACTGGAAAGACAGCCATTGCAATGGGTAATTATATTCATACTATTAGCATAGAAAATAAATTTTTTTTCATAATCTGACTGCAGTTGTGTAACCAGAGGTCCAAAGAGACAAAATGGCCAGTGAAAGAATTAGGACATGGTATTTAGCAAAAAGAAAGGAATATCTCACAAAATTATGTCATAAAAAATCTCATAAGAACTTCAGATGATACTAAAATCATACCTCAGTTACAGAACAAACAGAACCCAGAATTGCAGACTATGGAGTGAGCATTAATAAGGGTCTTAGTAGTCTATAGAGTACATGCATAGAGCCAATATGATGTTTGTAGTTGATCCTTTATGAAGCGTTAAATTGATTAATTATTTGATAATAGCTTCAATATTCTGATTGAGATTTTTCAAACCTAGGAATGGCACAGAGTCTTGGTTCAGATACACCGTTCACAGCTATGGCAGGAAGTGAGATATTTTCTTTGGAAATGAGCAAGACCGAAGCACTTACCCAGGCATTCAGGAAGTCTATTGGCATCAGAATCAAGTAAATTGAATATTCACGCCTTGGCTAAATGATTGAACATTTGACATTTGCTTATCAAGCAGTGTTTGAATGTTTGGCCACGTCACAAAACATTACTTGACAAAAAACTAAAAAATGCACATTGTTTTTAACAAAATCCAAAAATTATTTTGCTTGACACGATCCAACAATGCCATACTAGCAATGTTTTGTGATGTGGCTAAATGGTAAAAGATCTTGCTCGACAAAAGATTTAATGTTTGGCGAACGAAATTGTTTAGTCTTATTTTTCTAACATATTTAGAGAAAGTTATCTTGAGTTAAGTTTATCTTCTGGCGTTGCAGGTGAAAAAGCCCAGGTGAATGTGGGTGAAGGTGAAGGTGAAATGGTGTTTTAGCGCCAGTTGCTAGGATTTTGTCGCCCCATGTTGTCCCACTTTTAATTCATTTTGGTTCGTTTGTCTATGGTTTCAGTTTATTTATTTTTGTTTTTTTTAGAGAAGAAACAGAAATTATAGAAGGTGAAGTTGTTGAAATTCAAATTGATCGACCCGCAACTGGTGCGGTAAGTAACCAACAAGACTTTTTTCAATTACGAGTCTCAACACTTGAAAAATATTCGACAGAACTAACGCCAAATAGTTGTAACTGCTGACTTTTGTTGACATATCAGCAACTAGTCAGAACCTATAGAAATGCTCATTTCGACTGCGACTGTCGGGAATGAGTTGTCAACTAGTCTGACAGGATTAGAAAATGCACAGCATTGTGGCACTATGCGCCGGCAAGTTGCCGTCAAAAAGAACAAGCTGCCAACTACTTGCCAAAGCACTCATGTGGACATGTCAGCTGCGATAAATTAGTTTCCAAAAAGTCGCCTGTAAGCAGACGGCAACTTGTTCTGACTGTGCACAATGTCGACAAAAGGCTTGGTTTTAGTCAACTCTCACAATCACTGCATAGAAATTGTTTCGAATCTGGCAGAGCGTCGTAAGAAAACTTGCTAGTCATGGACAGACCGGTGGATGTAGGTACGACTGTCCAGCCTTAAGTTTCGTTTATTTAATAAAATAGAACACCTTGTAACATTTAACTGGTTTCACTGTTTTTAAGGGCGTAAAAATTGGTAAACTAACTCTGAAAACGACAGAAATGGAAACGATCTATGATTTAGGAACAAAAATGATTGAATCTTTGACAAAAGAAAAAGTTCAATCAGGGTAAGTAGCTAATTTTTCAATATATCCACTCGTCAAATGATTTTGTACGTTGAGCAGAACAATGTGCAACCTTATGGAATATTAGTATATAAAGACTATCTAGGCGACACGCGCTGCATTGTCTTACTGTACTAACTAGCTTAACCAGCTACTTCTCCTCATTCTGGTGGTTTTTAAAACTCCCTCAATAGATATCTTTTTCGGAACGTCAGCTAGAATATCTGTGTACTTTTCACTTTTCAGTATTTAGAAAATCCTAAAAAACCTCTCTCAAAGACACGAAAATGGCTTGTCTACCTCCCGTAGTTACAAAGAACGACCAACTTCTCTCTATTTTTATGTTTATATGGGGAGATCCCCTACTTCGCTTAATCCAGATGATCGTTGGAAGCTTCTCAATAACTTAGACAGTCGTCTACCTCTTCTAAAGCTTAGTGTCCTTACTGTCTGAAACAACTGCCCAGTTGCCTTGACTACTATTTTCTGGTCAGCATCATAGGGAGCCTCGATATCTCTCAGATATCTTTACTTCCGTGGATTCTATTTAACACACAATAAACTCCAGAGTAAATAATCTCGTTCAATGATATCAGTTCAGGCCGCTTACATAAGCTTGAAAAGCTAGGTTTATTTCAGAGCCTAATTTGCACCGGCTATTTTTTGATTAAATTATCAATAAAATCTGATTAAATTTGATTTGATTTGTTAGCGATGTAATAACGATTGACAAGGCTACTGGCAAGATATCCAAGCTTGGAAGAGCATTCACACGAGCAAGAGATTACGATGCAATGGGTCCAGAGGTAAATATTGCTTAATTTACTTTATTTTATCATGACCTTGGCTTCACTTAACTGGACTGGACTGGACTGGACTGGACTGGACTGGACTGGACTGGACTGGACTGGACTGGACTGGACTTGACTGGACTGGACTGGACTGGACTGGACTGGACTGGACTGGACTGGACTGGACTGGACTGGACTGGACTGGACTGGACTGGACTGGACTGGACTGGACTGGACTTTAGTTTATCTTACTTAACTTGGGCTGGACTTAACTTAACTGGACTGGACTGGACTGGACTTTACTTTACTTTACTACTTTACTGGACTGGACGGGACTGGACTGGACTTTTTTTTAACTTAACTTAACCTTTACTCTACTTTCCTTTACTTTACTTTTCTTCAACACACTCCACTTGACTTGACTTGAATTGATGAAAATCATATTATAAAGTCTTCTTTATTTGTAGACTAAGTTTGTACAATGTCCCGAGGGCGAGCTGCAGAAAAGAAAAGAAGTCGTGCACACTGTAACATTACATGAAATCGATGTAATTAACAGCAGAACGCAGGGATTCCTCGCACTTTTCTCGGGTAAGTTTGTGTAGTCTAGTTATCTTCATGAACATTATTCAACTTGTTTCTATGCTTTGAAGGTGCTGTGGCGTCGTGGTGTAATCCAGCTGACTCATGGTGTCAGGGGCTCAGTTTTATCAGGGTTGGACCCCACCCACAGTAGCGTCAAAGCCAGGGTCGGGGTCTCGATTAGTTTACCTACCACTGAGCTCCTAGCGACACGCGCTAAAGCACCATTTCACCTTTACCTTCACATTCACCTTTTGGCCAAGTAATAGATCATTGGATTAGTGTTGACATGCTGTAGTGTTAAGATTGTTATTGATATTTTCTAGGTGACACTGGTGAGATAAAAGGTGAAGTAAGGGAACAAATAAATGCCAAAGTAGCAGAATGGAGAGAAGAAGGGAAAGCTGACATTGTACCTGGGGTAAGGTTATTAACAATAAGATATTTCCACAATCTGCATACCACAATTGATGGATTTCAACTCTAGACTTCCTTATCAGAGAGTCAACAACAATTCAACTGAGTTTAAGAGACCAGTGAAATCGTCGAACAACTCTCCAAGTCATGCAGTCCAAGGCAATCGCCTCGTCTGGCTTTGCGCTTCTGCTATGTTAAGCCTTCCTCTGTGACGTACATATTCATGTATTTTTCATGGATGGTGAACATAGATTTTACACAAGTGGCTAGTCGATGGCAATTTAACTTGGACTGTATGACCATAGAGCTGATGACATTTCCTCTTAGCTCAAGAGCTCAATGAAATTGCTACAAAGTTCTCAAATTCTTAAGCCCTAGGCTCTAATTTAATTTGGCTTTCTTATTAGTTAAAAAAGTAGTCTTCTCTTAAGCTCTAGCATGACAATCAAACATTACTGTTCAAACATTTAAGATATGCTTTGTTTGGCCACATCATAAGCATTGCTTGACAGCCAGAACCTGCTTTGGAGCAATTTGAAAAGCTTTCAAAAACTTCTCATTGTTTGTCAACAAACAATGTTTTGTGACGTTGCCTTGCGATGACTCCATCAGTCATTTGGTTTTATTAGTAACTAGATTTTCGACCAACAATTTTTGATCGTTGGGGAAGATCTAACGCGTGCATCGTTCTAAAGCCTGGTTTCCATATAGCCATAAGGGGCGGAGCAAGTACTGAGGCACGGGGCTGTACCAGTTCCAAGACAGTACCGCAACTTTCTGTAGGCCTGGTTTCCATATAGTCTTTTGTGGCAGGGCTAGTATTGAGATAGACTTATTACCTTCCTCCCACTCTTTCGGAAACAGATTCTAACAACTACAACAACATACAGCGGGGGAGCGTAGACTACGACAAATGTAATAAGTCTAGTATTGAGACACGGCTATACCATCGTTTACATGGAAACTAGGCTTGACTGCAGCGATCTGTGTTTTATTCTAACAAATGTCACTTTTGATTTTGAATTATGGGAAAACATGCATGACAATAAAGAATAAGATAATAATTCGCGAAAATACCAAGTAGATATGACCCATATGTTGTTGCTTATATGCACTTTTTTAGCGGAAATAAATGATAATAGTATAATATTTTTTCAGGTTTTGTTTATTGATGAAGTTCATATGTTGGATATCGAATGTTTCTCTTTTTTAAATCGTGCTTTGGAAAGCGATATGTCTCCTGTGCTTATCATGGCAACAAACAGAGGAATTACAAAGTATGATCTTATCAATATTTTATGTCATTACATTCATTTAATAATAGGTCGTTAACAGCAGCGATAAACGTTCAAACTGTTGAGCCTGATCTCTAACCTTTTAAGTTAGAATGATGGTCAGTGTTCTGTCAACATAGAAGAAAAGTGTTCGAGTGTGCCTAGGTCCAGCAGCCAGACAGCCAAAAATTTGCAGCCAATTAGTTGGGTGCAGTGAAAGAATGTGTTTCTCCCTCTAGATGTGTGTATAAAGCCAGGTCGAAAATCGCAGATTAGCGATCGGCAAGTAGTTCTGATTGTTCGCAATGTCGACATAATCATATCTTAAAGCAAGCGAAAAAGTCATTCAGTTACTTTCAAGCGTACAGAAATAGGAGAGTATGTGGAGAATTCTCAAAGGTGAATGGAATCTCGACAGATTTAGGCCAATAGTAGCAATGCTGCCATTAATATGAGAGGACGACCCAGACTGTGGTACCGCTCACTTCCTATAGCTTTTCTCAAACGTTAACTTGGAATACATTTACTCTACATCTAAGATTTTTAGTGTACCGTCTGCAAATTCCAGGATTTGAATCCAGGAGACACTGGCTGTATTCATACTTAGCTTTTTTTACTCCGCTACATAAAACAGTGAACTATACAGACAGTGAACTATACAGGCATTGGACGCTTTAGTATTTTTGATGCAGTTTAAATAAAAAGTGGCCTAACAATGTCGATTTATTCTTAGCATTCGTGGTACAACATACAAAAGCCCTCATGGAATTCCAATCGATCTTTTGGATCGTTTGTTAATCATATCAACAGTCCCGTATGACGAGAAAGAAATCAGGAAAATCCTTACTATCAGGTAGTTAACTTTATTTACCCCTTGTTTTAGTTTATTTTCAGTCAGAGTTACTATAAATCTTTCCGTAGGACGGGTGTTCCTTAGATTTAATGCCAATCTGAAGCTGATGTCATCTTAAAATTCAGAGTTCTTTTAATAGGAAAATTTACTCACTGCATATTAGATAGATAGATAGATAGATAGATAGGTGCATACACTTACTATCTTCCCAGGTTATGGGTTTTTTGCTTAGCACTGGGGCAGCACTGAATAGCAAGATGCTAATCTGAATGGCTTCAGATCTAAATGGAAGGGCCACTTTCAATGTCCCCTGTAGAGAGGTGTACATTGTATGGAGGTTTGATTTTTCACAGTAATGACTTTCGGGGCAAAAAAAGTTTTTCCGTTTTTCGGAGGTGTCCGCTGTCTACAGGTGTCCATTCATGGAGGCTCGACTGTACTTCGATTCAGGCCTCAACCTCATGAATAAGACCTTCTTTTAGATGTCAATTTTTCACTAAGCCCCCCTCCTTTCGAGTATGTCCCCTGAATCCTGCCAGACTCATTCAAAGAAGACAATACATTTGTAAATGTATATAACTGTATTTTCTATAACTCATCCTATCAAGGACATAACTTAGACTCGCTACAAAAGTCTCTGTTATGTTCCTTAGAACTGATGGAGCACTGAATGCCCCAACGCTAATGTAAGCAATGCGGCCCAAGTCCTCTCTTTGTGACTACACCTCGTGATTCCTTTTGCCCTTTGCCTGGGATTAGAGATAACGGAGAGGTTATGATTCTCCTCAATTTTCATTATGCCTATTCTAATCGAAGATTGCTTAATTTTCAGATGCGAGGAAGAAGACGTCGAAATATCGGATGATGGTATTGCAGTTTTAACTAAGATTGGCCAAGAAACGACTTTACGATATGCTATACAGCTTATTACTGCGTCGAATCTTTGTTGTCGAAAACGAAAGGTAAAGTTGCTGTCTTCAGTATCCCCTTTCTTTCAAAAACATTAACAAAAATTTGTTGCTCCAAAAATTTCCTTTACCCTTCCCCATAACAGTGTTTGTATTTTTAACATTTATTTTTAATGATATAAAGCCCATGGACTGTGGCATTGGCAACAGCGAGTTCAAGAGAAATAATCACCAACTTTTCGAACAATCAACCTGGGTGTGCCTATTTTGGACTGATTTCTACCATTTTGTCACCCGCTACGCAGCTCAAAAACGCTTACAGTGCATTTTCAAATACCTACCCCAAGTTGGTGATTTTATTAAACTCAAGTTATTTCTGAGATAAGAAATAATTGACCCAAACATCAGTTTGCCTCTTCCTAGCATCCAAGTTCTAACGAATTCCAAGCTTCCTAACTAATTTCCACCTTTCATCCACCTTTT